>JAULCA010430592.1:0-11441 GCA_032360845.1 Crassadoma gigantea
GGAATTTCGGACCAAATTTCAGTTACCTGAACATGCACTGCCACTTAGATAATTGGATAAAATGTTTCCTCATTTCTTACTGAAGTGTTTATGGATTTTAGTGGTGGTTTTGTTAGCATATTATCGTTAAGATTACAATTTGGACATGTTGCTGAAATTCTTTTGATCATAATACTTATGTTTTCGTTTAGTCTTTTTTTCCCTAGTCTTTGTCTGGTAATTATGACATCTTAAAGTTTGCTATGGCCGTATAGTTTAGTTTTCTTATTTTGTTCTTTTATTATGCTACGTAATACATTATTTTCTCCTACGTCATTCCATGTTTTAATCCATTTCCTATCTATAGTTTTGTTAGTTAAAGAGTAAGTTTCTTTAGTTAAATTCACATCGCAATGTATAGTTTCTTGTTTTAGGGCCTTTTTTGGCTAATTTGTCTGCCTTTTTATTTCCTTAAATGTCCACGTGGGCTGGAACGTACTAGAATTTTAAGGGAATCCCTTGATTTTTACGAGAATGTACTGAACTTAAGATAGAGTTTAGTACGGTTTTCTTGTACTGTTTTGGGTTTCAATTGATTGTAATGATGATAGACTGTCTATGAGGATTACTGCCCCCTGTTCAGGTTTTTCTTGGTCAATAATTCTAAGCGCTGAACCTATCGCTATTAGTTCACTTGTATATACTGAACAATTATCTGTTAGCCTTACGGATACCGCTATATTACCTTCTGATGAATATATCCTTAGTCCTACTCTATTGTTATCTGGGTTTTTAGACCCGTCCGTATAATATTTTGCCAAATTTTTGTATTTATTATCGATAATTGATAACGCTATGGCCTTAGCTGCAACTGGGTTTTCTTTGTCACATTGTACTTGTCGCGATCAAAATATCTGTATTAATATCTGGTTGGCATAGTAACCACGGTTAGTATTTGGTTAGGTGATATTTTGTCTATTTTGATGTTTTCTAATTTGTGTTCTTTCAGTATATCGTTGGTTATGTGACTAAATGATGTTTTTTATGATCATTTAATTTATTTCTATATTTATTGTCTTTTGCGTCTTGAACTATTTTATTGGGCGGTGAGTCCGTTCCTAATGTTTGTGTTCTAGCTCAATATTTGAGAAATAATTTTTCTCTTCTTAATTTTAATGGTAATTCACCGCTTTCTGCTAAAAGGCTAATTGATGGAGTATTTTGAATTGCTCCCAATGCGATTCTTTAGGCTTTATGTTGTATTATATTAAGAGTTTTAAGTGCGTTATTGGAGGCGGAATTGTAAATTTGGTATCCGTAATCTATCTTAGACCTGATTAGAGCTTTATATAGTGTGAGTAGTGTATTTTTATTTGATCCCAATTTATTTCCAGAGGCGAATATTAGAGTGTTCATTGCCTTTTTACAGCTTTCTTTTATATTTTTAATATGTGGAATCCACGAAAGTTTCTGATCAAATATAATTCCTAGGTATCTCGTTTGTTTAACATATTGTATTTGTTTATTACCTAGATAAAGGTCTGGTTGTTTATTTCTTCTGGAGAATGACATGGCTACCGTCTTTTCTTTAGATATTTTAAACCCCCATTTGTCAGCCCATTATTGTATGGAGTCTAATGTTCTTTGAATTATTATGCCATTATCAGTTATGTTGTTACCACTTTTCCAGATGCTGGTGTCGTCAACGAATTGACCTTTTCTTGCGTGGATTTTGGTGAAACTTTTGGTTTTTAGATGGTCGTCTAGTTTGTTCATGTAAATATTAAATAGGGTCAGTGAGATGACGCTTCCTTGGGGAACCCCGTTTTCTAATGTATGTTCTTCTGATAACACATTATTTATCCTGACTTGTATATTTCTATCCTTCAAGAAATGGGTTATTAATTTTAAGATGTTACCGTTTATACCTACTTCTTTAAGTGAATTTAGTAGACCTTCGTGCCAGATAAGATCGTAAGATGTTTTTTCAAGATCTAAGAATACGGCTAATGTATGATGTTTTTTACTTAGTGTATTTTTAATTTTAGATGTTATTCTAACAAGGGAATCTATAGTAGATCTATGCTATCTGAAACCGCTTTGATTTTCGCTTATAAGGTTATTTTTTGTTATGTGGTACTTAAGTCTATTATTTACCATAGTTTCTAGTATTTTACACAGGTGTGCTGTTAGAAAGATTGGTCTATAGGAAGCCGGATTTTCGTTATACTTACCCGGTTTTAAAATTGGAATGACTACTGCTTTGTTCAAAGGTTTCGGGTAGGCCCTTGTTTGCCAAATCATATTGATTAGATCTAAAATGATTATATTCACGTTGCTTGGACACTGTTTAAGTATAGAATAAGATAGGCAGTCTATGCCTGGGGAAGTGTTTTTCTTTGTTTGAAGTGCTTTGGAATATTCGTCTAAAGTGAACGGGATGTTAAGATAGCTGTTATTATCATCCGTTTCGTTAATATAGTCTCTGATTTCATTGATGTTTTTGTTCTTGTTTTCTATAACATTTTCTGTACAATTTTGATTACTGCTAGCTTGTTGGAACTGTTTAGCTAGTAAATTGGTTTTTTCTAAATTGGGTTTGCCTTCTGCGTTTTCCCCTAAAATTGGTATTTCTTTAGGTGGTATTCCTTGAGTTGCTTTTATTTTATTCCATACTATTGGTTTTATTATTTAAAGAGTTACATAATTCTATCCACTGATTTTCTTTATATTTTGTACACGTCCTATTGAACTTAGTTTTAGCTATTTTATAATTTTGGAAGTTTAACTCAGGGATTTTTCTTACAATTTTTCTCCCATCTATGTTTAATTCTTTTCGTTATGGAGCAGTTCCCATTCTACCAGGAATTGTGTTTACGTTCTTTAGGTTTACCGGATGTTTTGGGGATAGTTTCAGTTGCGGCTTTTATTATAATGTTGGTTATGTTTTCGTTGTATGTAACAATATCATTGCTTTTGACATCGTTTATTTTTATGTTTTCACATATATTGTGGAATTTGGTCTAGTTGGCTTTATCAAATAATCCATTTTAGTGGGAATTGTATTGTGTTTCTAATTGGTCTAAAATTGAACTTTGCCAGTATGGGATAGTGGTCTGAGCCTAAAATGCTGTTACTTACCGACCACGTGTTAAGTAAGGTAGCTATTTCCGGTGTTGAGATGGTGAGGTCTCAATGAGATATACCACCGGTTCTATAATCTATCCGGGTTCCTTGATCGGAGTCATTTAGTAGCGTTGAATTAATTTCAAGTAGCCAATCTTCTAATAAATCCCCTTTTGGGTTATTATCCTTACTTCACCATATAATGTCTGAAGCATTAAAGGCTCCCGATAAGATACAGTGTTGGTATTTTGATCTTCTTTCTCTAATGTTATGCTGGGGCTTATATAAATATTAAATATAGCTATAATTTTGTTATTATAATGTATCTCTGCGTCTAGCACTTCTATTTTGGGTTAGATATTCTTAATTTGTTTAGATTTATATGCTATATCATTTTTTAAGTAAATAGCTAACCCTGTGGTTTGACTGCCTAATTTTAGCGGTTCATAATATATTACCAATTTGGGTACATTTAGTTTTGGTCTCATTTTTGTTTCTTGAATTTTAATTATATCAATATCTTTACGTTGTGTAAGCATTTGCTTAAAGACTACTTAAGTTGGCTCTGAGGTCGCGAGCGTTCCAGCTGAGAACAGACACGGAGCTCGCGGCCTTTTTAACTATCTGTCCTACCATATTTGATTTTTGCTTGGAATGTTGTGGTTGAAAGATTTAGTTGTTTTTCGCAAGTTGTATTTTCTTGGTTTTGTGGTTGTCTCCCCTTTTTTGTTATGGTTTTTTGTTTTAGTTGTTTTCCTAACTGTTTTAGGGGTAAAATTTCATTAACTGGTACAAATACACTTATATCATTATAGCTACTATTCCATAATCAACAAGATAAAGAATTTTAAATACTGTATCTTAAAAAGAAGAACATACCAAAAGACATAAGATTATGACAATTTCAAATATATCATAAATGGAGTAAGATGATACATTTGGATTATTATTCACTTATATTACAGGTCTTGAGTTTACTGTAATAGTCACTTTGTTCTTGTTTTACTCCTCAAACAGGATATTTGGAACCTGCATACTCCTTGGGTGTTTCCTAGCAAACTCTGCCACAATATCTGTACTCCTTACAGCCACTGTCCTATGTATAAACATTAGTGCAATAGCACTTAGTCTATCTTGTCCCATGGTTGATGGTGGCTGAGATAGATGTTGGCTTCTCTGGCTGCTCATTCCAAAAGATATTCCGTTGAAGCAGCTCAACATCTTATGTCCTTGAAGGGCACTGACATCAACGGTGTTGGCTAGCTCTGATGGTGCCAACATTAATCCAAGTGCTGCTCGCTGGTGCAAACTGGTGAAACGAGTCTGTAAAGTTTGTAAAGATGCCTTCACCAGGAATACATTCGTCAATGCTTGACCTACGTTAAGTGTTCGCTCCGACTGTGATTTGCTGAGGCCTCGCATATACATATGTATCCTAGACACATATGGACCACGAGAAAATGCACAAGGAATTCAAAGGTACACATTGATTTCAATAAGGAAGAAGCATCTACAGCACCTGGTGTCCTGGTGTTTGGTAGCTTGGCAAACGTATCTAATGCATCCACAATTGCTGGTAGAAAATCAATAAATACCTCAAAGGCATCATGTCGTTCCACCCACCTGGTTCTACATAGTTCCTTCAGCTTATGGCGTTTGTTGTCAACCAGCCCAATACAAGGGCATCAATGGCTTCCTCAAGCGCATCTTGTTTCTGTGGGGAGAACTCAAAACATCTCACTACCTGATCTGTTGTGTTCATCATGTTACGTACTACAGGAAAAGCACAGGCCTGTACAATGCAACGAAGGGAGAGTCTTTGGGCACTGTTGCTGGATCCGTGGTCCCACACTTTTGGTTTTTCCAGCCATGTTTCCAGCTCCATCATAGCACTGGCTGCGCATCTTGTTCCTGTCCAGTCCAACTCTGTCAATCAGATTCAAAAGTTCATTTGAAAGGTTTTCTCATGTTGTTCCCTCACTGACGTTGATAAAGAAAAGAAAATCCTCTCTTATGTCGCCAGAACTGTCTACAAACCGGATTGTCACTGCCAGTTGCGCCTGGTTTCCAATGTCTCGGACTTCGTCTGCAGACAAAAAGTAGAAGCCACCTGATGATAAGCAGTCATTCACAACTCTCTTGAGGATGTGATTTCCTATGATGTTGATTATATGTATCATTTCTTGGGCCATCCAGATGGTTCCTGAGGTCACTTTCACCGCCTTTCACCCTGTACTCCAGAACAGCTTTAAAGTTTCCGGTATTCATTGCTGGATCCATACTATGGCGACTGTCGTCTCGGTGACCTCGGAGGGAAATGTTCTGTATTCCAAAGAAAAGTACAGTTTCCACAATGGTCTCAAGTACATGAATGTTCCTCTCTTTCCTCGCCTCTAAAGCAGTATTAATTTGGTGATGAAAGGGAACTTGTATATCCTCATTGTACTCACAGGTTTAAATGCAATAAGAGCTCGGCCAAGTTCGATGACCAATTTCAGTGGACCCCATTTTGCGGGGTTATTGCCCCTTGAATAATGAAAAACATCATCGTCTGCCGTTTCTGTTCATTGACTCAGGAATATATTATTCGGTTGTCTTCAATCTTAGTAACAAGGTTCAACACATTAAAGGTCTCGGCCAAGTTTGACAACAACTTTAATTGGACTCTATTTGGCGGAGTCATTATCTGCAGTTTCCTCTTAATACGTCTAGCAAATATTAGATAAAGCATTTTTTCTTCAAATTTCAAACTATACATAATGTTTCAACAGTATAGTACTCACATGTTTAAACCTGACCTATTGTCAATAATGTTTACCTACAATAAGTCTTGTCATAGCAAAACTGA
Source organism: Crassadoma gigantea (assembly GCA_032360845.1). NCBI lineage: Eukaryota > Metazoa > Mollusca > Bivalvia > Pectinida > Pectinidae > Crassadoma > Crassadoma gigantea. Next base: position 5,954 of record JAULCA010430592.1, read on the forward strand.
AGACTCAGCTACACGCGAAGACTGACCTGATCCTGAAATGTACATCGAAGGAATTTTTGGACGATACTAAAAGTAATATCCGAACATTTCATATATCGTCACTGCTGGGGAGAAATATAACTTTTTTCAAAGATTGATAATTCCATTTATTTCACTAGTGAAAATGGAATATATTATCATAACGTGCCTTTTGATGAATCGGTATATTTAAATCAGGCTGTAGAGTAGCGAATAATATTTAATACGGAAGTCTACATTGTGACCTGGTTGTATCTGCCACAGCTATACCCGTAAGGCTATAAACGTTATTTAATTAAAACGACAGTCATGTTAATACGGGAGATAACAAAACTTAACAAACCAGCAGTATACCGATATTGTACGGTTGTGACCAAAGGTTAACAAATATCATGTCATAATGTTTCTCTGATCTGACCTACATTAACACTCCAGTTCTGTTTTATCGACACCAGGAAGAGAGAGAGAGAGAGAGAGAGAGAGAGAGAGAGAGAGAGAGAGAGAGAGTAGAACAAATGGCCAAACACAGGATCACAATCATTTTAATAATTCAGGTAATCCATCTGTACTTTGAACCGGACAGAGTTCATCACACCATTTTGTAGAATAAGTCGTTATGACGACATTTACGTGGACTGCTAACCTTACTTGCTTGTTTGCCTATATCAGGTTAGGTTAGCATTCCATGTGAACGTCGTCGTTATAACGATTTGCTTTTAATATGGAAAAAAATGAACGAAGCATTTGGCAATTTGTTTAACTCAACAGAACCTCTGCATTCATCATGTGTATTTTTGTTACATTAAACGTATTGTATAACAAATAAACTGTTTTGAATTAAAAATCAGTGCATGCTTTGTAGGCCGTGCTATTTCAGCACGCACCAGTGTTTATTAAATACGTTTCATTTCATTTCATGACATGGCATCATTCAAATCGCTGCAAATAACCATCTCGCATTATTACGGATTCCAACCACGAATATCTACATATAAAGCTACGGCTTCCAATCAATATATGCAAAATTCCTATTAAACATCTATTGTTCACATATATTAAGTCGTGGAAGACGACGTTACTTTTCTGTATACTATGATCCAACAGTTGACATCAACTACATAAAACTGTATAAACAAGGAAGGCTACAGTTATAACATATCAAACTGTTTGTTATCGTTCACTTTAGCCGCTGTACTGATATACAAAGCTACAGTTCTTCATCCTTTCTCTGTAAACTTTATCGAAAAGTTCATTCTGTGCCACAGTAAACCAATTCTTCCAATCTCCAATTTCACCTACAAGGAAACATATCGCCTTATTTACACATTACTGAAGTATAACTTTTAAACAACAACAGTCCTAGACCCAAGTAGTTCTCTGGCACATAATATCCTCAGCTGAATAAGTTAATAACATTATAAGAAGTGTGTCAATACACATTTACATTTTACTGACACGTTAAGGTACGTATATACCATATATCACTATAAAAATTATGTAAGGTCACATGTCTGATTGATAATTATTATCAATCAATATATAATACTTTACACCATTCATTAATTTTAAGTCAATTTTGAATGACATTTAAAACATCGTAAAAAAGGTGAAAAGTATAAAGTAAGAATAAGAATATAACAACTTTGCATTACTAAGTACATATTATGTCTAACCTTTGCGAAACACACTGTCGAACATAGCCTTCTCTCCTTGTAATGCTGACAGATCCTTTACGTCTGAATTGGCTTTCCTTAGATTCCTGAAGCTACATTTGTTTGCTACGTCACCAATGAACGTTCTGTCTGTGGAGCTCCCCAGGAACCCTGACAACCTGCCTATTTCCTCTATCGGGTTCTGTGTTTAAATTCATTCATTACTTTAGAGGAAGTGTAATTTAGTGATACAACTTAGGTGGACCAATATATATATACCCAAATTTTCGGTGCTATTTTTTCGGGATATCTTCTTTAAATTAAAACGAACACGACATGTTATCACTATGCATGTATTAACAGCGGATTTTACGTTTAAGTAGTGATAAAATTCATCACTGCTGTTGTATATGAATGTAACACACCAAGGTTTTGGGGCGTTGCATTCTGTTATAAATCACCCGACCTGATATTCCTCAAAATTATACCGGCCGCTACCGGAAATTATCGAGAGGGCTTCCGAGACGTATGACTTTGGCTCCCGAGATCAGACAGGTAAGACGTATTTTGTCGTAAGTAAGTAAGTAAGTAATCCAATGATTTAGGCATACTCTGTCGCCCTTCTTTCCAACATTCGGGGCTTGCAACTATTATTTAACATCTGTTGCTAGGTTTGTGGTATTATTTTTGTACTTTAACGATAATTTAGTAGGTAAAACATTTTTCGGGAGACATGCCGGTTTTTATACCGTCTGAAAGGGACATGTGTTTTGTTAGCACTTGAGTAGACGATAACGGATAAGCTATTGATTGGAAGTGATAGCCGCAGGGTCTCGACAACGTGTCATCGATATCTCGTATAAAGCGGTAGAACTAGTTCTAATGTGTTTTACAAGGGTTTAGAGTGCGTATTAACTGTAATAAGGACCAGTTTTCTCTTTATTTCGTCAAATTTCGGTATAAATTAGGAACCCACATGCCGCTACGTGTTAAGTTTGAAAATTTCTGTCCAATAAAAGTGTCAAATTTATATAGGTCTCAGTTGTTTTTGCCACCAAATTCTACTTCAACTCTAGTATTTTATACTTAATTTCAAATTACTGGAATCTGCAAGCAGAAGCGGCAGTCGAACCCTAGTGAACAGGTAACGTTCGTTACATGAATATGTAGACAAATGAAACAAACTAGTTCCTGCTATGAAAGAGACGAGCTATCTCAAATATTTATATATATCATATATTCATTACAGAATAGCATGTATGCCTCTCAAAGTATGAAGTCTTCGTCAAAAGATGAGATAGACAATATATGACGTCACATTTTAAACATATTTTCATGATGCATCAGAGGATATCATACAGTGAGAGCGTTTGTGGAAATGTAACGTATTCTTTTGTCGACAGCATATTTTTATATAGAATTGACTTTATTTATGTCAATTTTAACATTTTCCCTTGTATAACTATATACATTTTTACACATATAGTTATCCATACCCGCTTTAAGTTTTCATAATATATCATGTGTAGATTCAAATGTCGTTCTTCTCTCATCACTTGCTCCCATTCAAGCGTGTAGTCGAACCAGTTCTTCGGGTAACCTGTGGGATAACAATGATACATTGAACATGGACACCATCTTTCCAATTTCGAATGGAAGAGGTCAGAAAAATGTTTATTCCTCTCACCAACAAGTTTTTTCTTTATATTTTTTATCTGTGTGTGAAAGTGGGAAGTTGGGATTTAAACGGAGTAAGAGGAATCATAATAGTGGTTATTCACGGTAGTGACACTAGAAAATACCTATAACTTACCAGGTTGGAATAAAAATAGTTGGATCCAATCACTGAAATTCCCGGGAAACGATATTTTCTCCTGCCTGGCCATGTTAAAGAATGAAACTGCAATATCTTTAGGGTTCCTCTGGACGAAGATTATCTTCGCTCCCTTGCGGACAGCTTCAGTTGGTAACAGTTTGTAGGGCATGTGTGAATTCAACACACGTGGTGATGTCAGTCTGTCTAAGTCTGCTGTAGTACAAAATTCCAACATGGATGTAATCTTTGAGACAGGGGTGTATTCCGACCGTCCGTTCAACAGCATCGTGGTTATCTCCCAAGTCCAGTGAGTACCTCGAAATGTCAAACATAAACTTATAATTGTTGCAATCTTTCGTCTAATCTCATCCATTACTGCAGTTTCATCATCCTCTGGTTCAATCGTTGAATTGTAAGTGTCTTCAGGGATGAATGAGTTAACATTGACTTTAGAGGCAGTAATTAATACACAGTCAAGCAGCTAAATCGAAATGATCGATTTATAAAAAAAATGTTTTAGAATTATGTTTTAAAGTAACGTGACATAAATGTTAAATATTTGCAACATTTATGTAAGTGTGTAATTTTTTAAGATCAAATCAATTGCCATTTTAGAACTGTATACAAGTAACTTAAGTCAACAATATCACTTGCTTTCATCAAAATGTGTGTAGGTTGTAAAATCGTTTCGTATCAAAAACTGTGTCAAAGTATCATAATAAAGGGCAATGACCTACTCTTCTTCTCTCTTCAGGAATCACGATATACATGTTCTGTCATACATATGTCATACCTGCCAAGAGAAATGTTCGAAATATTCAACAAAATATCCCTTTCGTTTGTAAAACAATGCGGCATAGAAAACTGGGTATTGAGAAACGCATGCAGAGATTAATATCGGAGGCAAACAAAGTTCAAAATAATATATGTCCTGTCAATATATCAGCTACATATAAATTGTCTGATGGTTGTGTTTTGCTGTTCAAAAACTTTTTATATATATTGGCCTATTTCAGATATTTAAAAAAAAATGTCGAGTAATGTCGACGTCTCGTCTCGTTTGAACAACATAAATACAAGAGTTTTTAAGGCGTCACTTGCAAAGCGGTAAAACAGAATATTAGCAGAGACTGTTTGCATTGTGAACATGTGCGTCATTGGTGCAAATAAATACCACGGGGAAAGTAATTCAAACATACTTTTGAATGAAATGAATAGCATGATTGACAAACATTGTTAAGTGTGCAATGACATGTCTGCTTTGTGTATTAGACAAATAAAGTCAATTTGTATCAAGAAAGTAAACGTGTAAAAGAGATTATTTGCATGCAAGTTTAGCTGTCTTACCTGTCAGTCAAATTTCTTATTCCTATTGTGCACTTTTATCAAACCTTTTATAAATATGATTTGTAAACAGCTTTTAACACAAATGCTATTTCTTTAATTATTTGAATTTGCTTGATATAAATCTGACTGTCATGCTACACATTTAATCTACATTCTCCATAACATAAGCGGATACTATGTTTACCTGCTTTTGGGAAGGCACAAATGAACACGTCGTCGTCTCTACAGCTCATTGTCGACACTGTGGTCGAGTTTTCACGCCAATCAGGCACAAGACCATGGCGCATGCTGTCCGCCAACAGATACACTCCTCTCCGACAAACGAAATGTCGATGACCACCGCTTGGAATAGGTACGCTGATTATATCTGTGTCTGGGATGTTAACTGAAATTTGACAAAAACTTTTATACATAGACATTAAGTAGTTTTCCAGTTTGACTTGAATATTCAGCATCAGTATTTATCAACATTGAAAAGGAAATTCTACGACCTTCGTTTAAAAAAATATGGAAATTCGATCACTGTTCTAGACTACTTAAGAAGTAGCTCAAAATAACTGCATATCAAAAGTTGGTTTTCCCTGCAAGCACTGAATAATGGAATCAATCGCCAAAAACATTAAACAATTGTCCGCCTTTATCTTAACTTTAGACC
>JAULCA010430614.1:0-11440 GCA_032360845.1 Crassadoma gigantea
GTCCACAAAATCAGAGCCGGGACAGTGACAGCAAAACATCAAGGCACACTACTGATAATTAAAACATGTTCATCATACAAAGAAATGTTAAATGGTCCAATGAAAGAGTTAATTTGCTATTGCAATCAACTTGCATCTCCAGAAACTTTATCTATCTCGTCTCCCTTTATCGTTCAGCTTAAGAGTGATCCATCAGTGTTTATCATGTTGAAGTAAACATCGAGGTAATTGGATGCTGAAGCAGTGATTATAGAGTCCTTGATTTTATGTTCATTGGATATAAACTATCGATGTGGTCAATAGAATTCGGAATTTAAACATCAGAATAATATATATTTTTATTTCGCATTACAACTTACTACAGTGTATATTTTTTTTCTTCTGCTTCTAAGTTCAAGTCTAAATTTACTCACCCCCTTTTTTTAGCAGTTGTTATGACCTATTTCTGCATCACCCATAAGATAGGACATCGTTAGGAAACTATCAGCATTCTTGAAGACCATAACTTCATGTCGAGTTTCAGGGGCGATGTAGGCTGCATAATTAGTTAGATATTACGATTGATTCATATTAAAGCAATAATAGTTTTTGTCAATATAACCCCATTCATGCAATCAAAATATTTTTCAAAAGTATCTATATGTAGCTGTTTGTTGCAGGTTAATATTTCTCAAATGTCTGTTTAAGCAGATGGACTGAATAACAATTGAGATAAATTGCAATATTACGTAATACTCGAAACTCGATATGTGTATAGAAAAATAGTAGTTGAGGATACGCCATTGCTAAAAGGAAGATTAATTAGCGAATTTTGAATATACGAGACATATATGAACACACTGATGTGAACACCTGTACGTACATATGGAAATGGCTTTATTGTAATGTGTCTATTATCGGTACCATCTGCTGCTGGAAATCACGGTTTTATCTTGATATCTTTATTTTAATCTTGTTTTCATGATTTTACAAATGAAAGCCAGAAATTCATTTCATTGATAAAATCAACTAAAATTTCTTCATTACATATCTTTAGGAATAACTGGGTGACAATGAAATGACAACCAAGTGAGCATATACCACTTAAGTGTACGCTGACGAGGCAGACAATATAGACATACTCAGGGGTTTTTATCGTATATACGGTTTGCATTCACTTGAAAAATAACACAGACATAGTGTTTCAACAAGATTGATTGGGTCATAGTTTATCTTCAAAAACGAATATACCTTCCATTATTCAAAGGGAAATTACTCTATCAGAAATATAGTTAAAACTCAGTTATAAGTACAGAGGTAAGAAAATGATTTAAAAGTGAAACTTACATGATATCGTCGTGGATTTCAACATTACTTACTGTCAACATTGTCTTCGTTACCTCAGCTTCCAGATACAGCTAAAAAATGGCGAGTCCCGAGTGTTTCTTTTCTATTGTTTACTTAACGCAACAAATTAAAGTAGTTGTGGCTGTAGCATTTGAAGAATGCCACATATTCAGTGATCCAGGGTTTATTGGCAATATAACTATCATATTATACCGTTTAGACTTGATTTTCATGAAAATGATATACTTACATCTGTCAATGGATGATGTACGCTGATGGTACTGGTAGATACATGTATTCTAATAGCAAGATTATTATGACAATTACCTGTAGTCGACCAAAGTCTCGTAATCAGTAGAAATAGCGAAATAACATTTCGTCAACAAAACTTTCTCGAAATGAATTAACTTGTGACAAGCATATGCCACAGTGTAATTATCTTTTTATTGTAGTTCTGCAAAGTTTCAATTTCTTTTTCAGATGTTGACTTGTTTAAATCACTGCTTCCAAGTAAAAGTTTCTTTTTTTATACTTTGCAGTGGCACGAAATTTTTAGTTATTATTGGAAATAGCTCAAAAATCTATATATATATTTATATCAATCCTTATCGATGCTTCTATTTGTGATTTTTTTTCCTTATTGTATCGTTTTGGTAAAGTTAATGTAGAGTAAGAGAAATTTAAATAAATGAAAGTTTCATATTTAAATCAGAATGAAGCAATATTTAGTGTTCAGAAGCATTTATTAACATTCAGTAAAAGTCATTGAAATAAAATAAAATGTTGTTTTAGCTGAATTAATTTTAATTTTAAAACATTGGATTAAGAATTAAGTGAATTGTATATCACGTTTATCATGTGAGAGAACATGAAACATTATCAATTAAATACGAGATTGTGACATATAAAATTATATCGAGTATTGCATCTGATTTAGAATTTCCCACTTTATTCAACCAAATGGAGTTTTTGCTATAACAAACAATTATGCGATATGTGTAATCATCTGTTCTTTGTAAAAGCAAACAGTTCAACATTTTTTTGAAAGATAAGACACACACATGCAGATCCTCACATATCCTGTGATTCAACGCTTGCAATGGTAGCAGGAACGGAACAAGACACCCTTCATTTATTTCGTTAAACTAACGATGTTTTCCAGATATCTCTATGTCCTATATCAATATCCATTCCTATTACGGACTGAAACACATTTTTGTCAGAATCCCGAGAACCAGAAGTGGTGTGAACAGTTTCAACCTGGTTGATCCATTTTCCGGAGCTAAAAAATACAAGCAACAAAACGTTTTAAACCAATGCCACAACGTTTTGAACAACATATATTTAGTTAGACATATATTTTCCTCTAAGGTATTTTATCATTTTCCTTGGTTGCATCCCATTTTGTCGTATGTAATTGGCTGTTGTTTTTTTTATGTGCAGGAAGCGCACTAACTTTAGCTAAGTACACTTTACAGGTTTGCATGATATATAATTTTGCATTATTGCTGACTTTTTAAGTAGTTGTGTGTCTATATCAACAATCTTACTCTAATATTATTTATGATGATTCGGGCGGTTGCTATACAATATACATATGTATACACCTGACGTAGATTTAAAACAGCTGTAAGACATGATGTTATATTTTTACGATATTCAAATTGACTTTTGCAGAAGAAATATTTTTTACAAACAGTCGTAGTAGAAGAATCTATAAGGGTACAGTTTAAAGACGCCAATTATTTTTAGTGTCATCGATAGACAAACTATAGCCGTATCGTAGCAATGTTTTTTTACGCCAAGAACTTTTACTTATTTTTGTTTCTTTCATAAAGTCCTGTGAGTTATGTTATAATTAAAGGAGGCTCCACCCTTTCGTAATTACCCAGCAGAATTCAATGAAAATTTCACATAATGGTTATATCACTATGTAGAGATGATTTTATGAAAATCTAAGCATTCCGATAAACTCGCATTTTTTTGTACAAAATACCAAAAAATTGAATTTTTGTCGAATTCAACACTTTCACATTTTTTTAGTGTGTTGCATTGTTCAAATCTATAACAGCAATAAAATGATGAAAAGAAACATTGCTTATCAACCCTACAAATAATTTATTTACCATAAAACATCCACAACATGTTACAAAAACGATTTTTATTTAAATTGTATGGATAAAAGTTACTAAATTGGAACAAAAAGCAAAAAGGACACAAAGTTTCATACTAAAAGAGTGGAAAATTGAACCAAATACACATGAAGTCTTCATAAATAATTTATTTTACTTTTTACAATAATTTTGATTATGATGAGAGTTGTCTACCTTGAAAGAAATCGGAACTTTTTGCAGAGGGATAGAATTTATACAATGACACTAATTTTCTTTACTGTACCAAAAACGACGGAAATAAACTTAATAACTATATTTAATTGTCAATTAACTGTTGTTTTATGTAACAAAATTACTCTCAATCATGTACACTTTAGACATCATTCCATGGCCCGCTTACACATGATATATTACATGTCGGGTACATATGTAACCGTATGCTAAAGCATGATATGCCGTTATCACGTGCACACACATGCACTTGCATTTTACATGGATCTTGACATTTTACAAACCACTATTTGTGAAACGATTTATCTGACAGAGCGTAACTCGTTGGACGACAAAAGTCGTACACGTAGCGACCGAGAGCTTTTGAATCACTGTTAGCACGTGATAGGTACTACAGGTGAGGACGGTAAACAAAACACTTCTGTCTGCATTCCATGCGCCTCATATACAACCTTCTTAAAGTCGACTGTTCTTATGTCAGTGTCTTCCTGTAAGTTAACTTATGTCATTGTATCATAAGCTTTATTTCTGAAGTACGTGTGATTTCACATTTCTAAGTTAGTTTCGATATCATGTGTTGACATATCATCGTCACGCACATGTAGTATTGTTTACCCGGTGTTACCATAACTTACACTACGGTAAAGAAATGTCCGATACGCAATACGGAAATGACGACACGAAAATACGACAATTACATATCTGTAAGCGAAACGGCAGTATTTAGTTCAGTTTGCAATAACATTTTTATCATATATCAAACTCTTTTACAATATTTCTTTAGCATTGTTATACTCTTCCATCTTTTCATTCCTCCTGCGTTAGACCCCGAATCTACAGATGTTTTAATTGCGTTGTTTACCATTTTATAAATAATAATTACTTTTTAATAACTTATAGCCCTCTCCTTCATTATAATTACATATGTAGTTTCGTTATGTTGTAATTGAAATCAGTTCTTATGTGTTATTTTTTAACATAAAGTTATTTTTCTTTTGATCCGTTATTTGCTTTATTTTTCAGTGTTCGCCTTTTTAGTATATCTCTTTTATATCTTATATTGTCATCGTTCTTCCATATACTACCTCATCATCGCTTTACTTTTTTGAAAGTGTAGATTTTCAACAATGTGTTTCATTTTCTTGGCTTACAAATTGAAATAAAGTTTCAAGACTTCTTAGCCTTACAATATTTTCAATTTCAAATAACGGTTTTTAAACTTTCTTAGTGCACAAGCGTAGAGTGGAACCGTAAGTGTCATCTTAGTACACGATCAAAGATATTTGATTAATTATAAGCTCTGGAAATTTAATACGTGGTATAATTTTGTCACTTTTCCGTAATACCGGCAAACTAATGTATATAGACTTCATATGTACTGCCTTTTATCTCTAATTTCTTTGATATAGCTTATCACTTTTATTTTTTATTGTTAGTGAATATAAAAGAAAAAAATGGCATTAATTGAAAGGGACATCAAGGTGCAGTATATTTTTTTAACCTTTGTTTGAAATACTGCAATGATATATCAAGAGAGTCTCCTAATGGAAAAGAACGGTCGGATTTTGCTGATACAGATTCATAATTACTATTAGTAGAGGAATTTCTTATACTGTCTGGTCAGACATTTTGTTCTGCAGTTGTCCGCGTCACATGCGCACAAGACGCCATTTTATTATAAACAACCGGACTTGCCGTGGGAAGTGTCAGCGAGGGAAAACAGTTACTGCGTCAGTTACGAAGCGAAAAGTTGCCAAATGGTCAAATGATAGCTCAATGATTGTATTACGGAATCATTATTGCAGATGAGAGGTATTCAAAGGAGAAATAACTGCCCTAGCAGTTAATACGATGTACGTATTCTTTGGATAGCCGGTATAAACGACAGAGATGCTGTTTTTGTTATGAATAAATATCTAAGACTATTAACCTTGCTAGTATCTTTGTCTGAATTGGAACACAGATAAACTTATTTCGTTTTGTTATTGGGCATGTATTGGAGAGACTTTACTTTGCATTTCTACATAAATTAGTTTATATGAAAAGAAATACTTGAAATGAAATACGTGCGCTATTGGATATACGTAATATATAATATTCCCAGGTTCTGTAAAATGGTTTGATTTAATAATATTGTTGAAGAAAACGATTTTTTTATTTACATGCAAAATTTAAATATATCAAAGTTGGTTCAAGATGAATAACTGAGGAAAGAGAATAAACCTACTTATAGCACAAAATTAGATTGCTATCGAAGTCCGTGCTTATAGTAAATAGATTCGCATAACAAAACTACTGATTCAATCATAATGTTTCAACTGTTCATGTTTTCACATGATATTGACTTAGAATGTATGATCATGCAACAACATTTCTCTGTAAATTATTAATTTTCGACTTCAGATAAGATCGGAATAGGTACATAAATGTATTAAAAACGGGAAACAATCCTTTGTTTACATTGTAAAAATGGCGCATGCTACTGATAACTACGGCTTCTGTGTCGGACAAAAGGAACTGATTGAAGTAAAGTTAACTTAAAAATGGGTCAATTTATTAGTATGCTTTAATCTCTGTAAGGTTTTAAAAACATATATTCTACATGCACGTAGTAGTTTTGCCAGAAATGTTTATTGCGTGTGATTAGGGGATAGTACATATATATTGTTTTGAATGGCTATACTGGCGATAAGAACATGGAATTTGGTTTAAACTCGAGACCGATAGGTCGAGAGTTAAACCATTTCGTGTTCTAATCGTCAGTTTAGACACGACAAACAACGTAATATCTCCAAACTAACACACCTTAACAAATATACTTCCTTGGTTTCATAGTGCGGAACATTTGCATCTCGGTCAGACCATTTATGTTTACTGCCTCGCAACGTGACGTTGTTGGCGCTATTTAACAGGGTTTCCCACAGTAATTCAAGTGGTCAAACAGGACATTTGGAACGGACTATGAATATGGGCATAGCGAGGTAACATAAGTGGAAGTGCATACAACACATGCATTCATTAAACAAATATGGTTTTTACGTGATGTCCTTTTATATGAAGCAAGTTTTGCTTATATTTAGTGTTGTACATCCTGAATCAAACTGATTATAAAATGCGTTTTCTCTTTATTAATACATAGATATGGAGCGCCAAAAAGTTGAGATGCTTGACTTACTGATTCCTGTTTATTAAACAACATAATTTATATCATGAATACAAATTAGGTTTGATTTCCTGGCAGTGCATTTTGTTATGATAAAATTTGCTGTATCATATCTAAACTACACTGTATGTGTGTGCCATTTATATATAAATGTTTCCCGTTTCTCTGAAATTAATTCACCAAACAAATTTCGTTACTATTATATAAACCTTATGAACATCTGCATAAAAATATTTTGTTTTATTGATAGGAAATAAAAACATGAATCGTCAAATGTCTTAATCTGAAAACAGGAAACGTGATTAGGCTCACGGGTGGCCACAATTAACGTATTTCTATTTTAAACAGCTATATAAAGGTTTAAGCAACATACGTCCTTCGTTAATGCTTATTAACAGTTGTGTTAGTAAATCAGAAGGTTTCATTGAAATCGTTCAGAATATATCAGAAACACGTTTAATATTACATTTTCCTTGAGGAGAAACACTATAATGAATACATAAGAATTAATAACTTTGCAATATATAAACTATTAAAGGACCAAAAAGCTTCTTACTAATACACGCAGCAACACAGGTTCCTGGCATTGCTGGAGGTCCACATGTAGAAGGAGTATTTGTGCACCCGGCAACGTCAGCTGACAGATGTAAATGATAAGAAAAACAGTTGTTTACTTCATATATCCGATAATACTGAGTATATATCGCATTGTTACAGATGAATTATGCTCTACACCTCAGTGTTTACGTAACATATTGATTTAGTCGTTAACAGCTTGTCTTTCTTTCATTCTGGAAGATAATTCGCAATTGTTTCAATTTGGAGCCTGGTCAATCGTTACGATAGCTGAGTTACTGTGGAATTCATCAATTGAAAATTATATGTGAATAATGTAATAATATATTCTGGATAAACGTTTTAGAAGCATGGTATCAAACAATAGTGTCGTCCAGTATATACAGTGAAAAAATATGTGAAAATCCTTTGTGGTTTAATCAAAGCATCAAAATAAACAAAAGGCCTGTTTTCTGTAAAGAATGGTATACAAAAGGAGTGCTTTTTATATATGATGTTATAAAAGAAGATGGTTCTTTTTATAATTTTGTAGAATTTCAACATATGGTATTAGGTCCAATTTTTCAACTTTTCCAAGTATAATCAGTGCTATAAAGCAGTTTATAAATAATAAACAAGAAATCTTTGCTTTAGAAAAGAGTATTTGTTTACCTAATATACCTTTAAATCTTAATATCATATTAACAAAAACTAAAGGGGCACCTGATATGTATGCTGTTCTATGCCAAAATGAAACAAAATCAACATCACAAAGGAAATGGTCTACAGTTTTTAAAACTACTGATAGTACTAAATTAAGATGGCTTCAATACCGAATAAACCACAGAATCCTAACTTCAAACACACTCTTACATAAAATGGGTATAAAACAAAATTCAACTTGTACTTTTTTGTAAAAAAAAAACAGAAACAATTGAACATCTATTTGGGATTGTGGTTAAGTATGTGAAATTTTGAGAGAACTAAAACAATTGCTTGTGATTAGAAATATTGATTTGAATTTTGACAAACAGGAATTTATATTTGGGCAATTTAGTTCTGAGGATTTGATAGATAATCTTATCCTATTATTGATTAAATATTACATTTTTAAAATGAAATGTCTAGAAATTGAACTTAATATAACAAGTTTGAAGAATCATATACTCTTTCAACTTAAATCTCATAAGTTCCTGAAAAAAACGCATAAAAACTGCAAAAAATAATATAGACTTGCATAGTAAATTTGAAAAATGGCTTCTCCTATAAATAATATGAATAATTATCATTGTACTATAATGAACAAACCCAAATGTCTATGGTTTGCAATCCCCCCTCCCCCCTCCCCCCACCACCCGGTGTGTGTGTGTTGTGTGTTGTGTGTTGTGTTTTTGTGTATAACCAGTCTCCTGTGAAGGATTTGTAATGTGATTTATGCTTATTGCTTTGTATGTAAATGTATTGTTTATAAAAAAAAAAATTTGAATAAAAAAAAAACGATAGCTGAGTTGTGTGTTAAGAGCTGACATGACCAACAAGGAAACACATATATCGGAACATTTAATCAGGCTATCGCACTATAGTGATATCGCAATATAATACATTGGTCTAAACAGTGTCAAATTGCAAAATAAATAAATAAATGAATAAAGATCCATAGCACTGTGATGAGATTAAAGGAGAATGTATCCAAATCAGCAGAAGCAAAACATGAGGAATATCTTTGTGTAATGAGGGAAAAATGAAACAAAACATGTGTGTCTATCTTTGTGTCTGTGTGTCAATGTGTCCAGTATCTGTCTGTGTTTTTCTGTCTGTGTGTCTGTGTCTGGGTGTCTGTCACTATGTCTGTGTATCAGTCTGAGTGCCTGTCTGTAATTCTGTCTGTATGTTTGTCCGTGTGTCTGTCTCTGTGGTTGTCTGTGCGTGCGTGTGTACATATGTATGTAAGCTGATACATTTGTATGCAAGTTTACGTATATATGTATGTGTTAAGGGGGTGTGAATGTGTGAGTGGTTGGGCGTGTATTAGTGAGGGAGGGTGTGAGTGGTTGGGCGTGTGAATTATCAGCAAACGCAACTGAGCAAGCAAAGTTATGGCAATATTTGCTTGAATATGTTCAAGTTAATGCATTGAAGAATTTATCGCGTAATACTTTTTAGATTTATATCGTGCAATCCTTATAATAAATGTTTACGCTACATCAATGTGACATGTCAACCAATTGAAAGTTGGCCGGCAGATAGAAAATTTACTTCATTTATCATGTTACCTTTGCTTTTATCACATACCTATGTAACCTAACAATAGTAATACAACAGTTTTCTGTGGATGATTTCTGTCGGTTTGTATCACATATGTGTGATACAAGATGTTGTATCACCATACTAGCTGGAACTACTTTTTAGGGGAATTCCCTTTTTCCATCTCGGCGGTGGAAACTAAAACAGACTGTTCATTTGGGTGATTTTGCCTGTTTATAAAATCTTTGTTTCGATCTCTACCAATTACAGAAGGTATGTGATAAAAGCGAGACCTTGTATTTTTCCAACGAATCAGAAAGCACGAGTTTATTGTAAGGACGTATATATTTACTCCTGCGCTTTGCGCGCTCGTGAATATATTCGTCCGCGCAATAAACTCGTGCTTTCTGATCCGTTAGAAAACCGTAAGGGTGTGGTCTTGCATATATATCTGATAGTTTGTACATTTTCTCTTTGACTTTCATACTACAATGTTAAAAAAGACCATATAGATGCAAGCCCTTATTACAGACACTCGTCATAAAAAAATGTTGTAAAATGTTATCTCTATGCACCCATGATAAGATGTTGACAGTAAATGAGAGATTAACAGACACTTTGTATGCGGATATCAAATTACACATTTTGCATTTTAGATAAGCTTACAGTCTGTGCCAAAACTAAGTTGCATTGTATCAACACGGGTAACAGTATTAGAGGTCCGAATAAAATACCACAAGATGTTCCATAATGTTCATAACTATTCGCAGAAGTAATGCACTGCACCATGGAATTGGATAAACCATAGAATAGCAACGTTTACAGTATAAATGGTCTAGAAGGTCCAATAAATACCAATTGGGTATGTAGGCTTTACATTTGTTGACGTCACGATGTTTAATGCTTTGGTTAGTTGTACACAAGATGAAAAGTGTTTGATTATCATATTTTATTTTGGCATTGTAGTAAAAAATCAAACCTAAAAACTAAACATTTTTCCCCCAACGTATCATGATACAAACGTCCCAAAACATTTACTCTAATGAAAATTCCAATATACCTCGCGTAACATTAATGACAGCGTATATTATCTGTCATTTCACCCTTGCTGCCGTGGTAAATGTGAAATAAAAGTAAATACAGATAGTAACAATGTACTCACCTGATTGTAAATAAATGATTTTATAGAATATTTGACTAGTATACTCTCCATACGTTTATCGCTTTTGAGACATTTGTCTTTTATCAATATTCTTACTATAAAGCAATTAATTGTAAGGATGCACTGGTTGATGTGCATATTTTAGACTAAGCGGAATTCTTTTTCAAAAGATTGACATTTTACTATGTTTTACAGGGTGCGGTAAGTCAGAATTGAAATAAATACTTTTGATGTTTAAAGAAGAAAACAATAAGGTAGGGTCAATTCGGCCCCACTTTCATTCCTTTTATTTTGTCGCCATTTGTAATTCATTATTACGATTGTTAACCGTAGTGGTCCTCTTTGCATAAAGTAAGTCTGAGTGACGGGGTATCCGAACAAAACGACTGATATATGTCACAGGCGGATGTAGTTTTGAAAATAAATTATGATAGTTTGTAGTTTATAGTATTACTGTTAGTTTGAAATATTTGCTAAACATGTCATTTTGGTATACATGAAATAAGTGAAGTGATACTTTTAAAAAGAATAACATGCATTTTTTCTTACAAAATTGAAAACATGTCCAACATTTTTAATCTGCCAACATATCGTTACAATGGTAGTCATATTTTCTATTTCTTTCAGATCTTTTCATAATTATGT
>JAULCA010430636.1:0-11438 GCA_032360845.1 Crassadoma gigantea
AATCCCCGGTAACCCTGGAAAGAAGCAATCCTCGGTAACCCTGGAAAGAAGCAATTCCTGGTAACCCTGGAAAGAAGCAATTCCTGGTAACCCTGGAAAGGGGCAATCCCTGGTACCCCTGGAAAGGGGCAATCCCTGGTACCCCTGGAAAGGGGCAATCCCTGGTAATCCTTGAAAGAAGCAATCCCTGGTACCCCTGGAAAGGAAACATCTTCATCTCCTGGAACAGACAATCAAATTATAGAAAGATAGATCATCCTCTTCCAGAGTGAAATGATCTCCATATCCTGGGAAATTTGGGGTCAATTCATTTCCTGAGAGATTGAGATCTTCAAATCAAACCAAGTAAAATACCTCAAGCATTTCTATTTCCAAAGTTTCATTATAATTTTATTTACCTGACTGTATGACCAAAGGTGTATTGTTTGTGCTGATCACACTTGATTGGCTTAAGCAGTATTTCAGTTACTCTTACATTACCACAGGTATTGTCATAACTAAATCCCGATATAGTTTGCCTGTCATCCAATTGGCTGATATATTTTCTTCTCAACATTCGTCGGAAAGTTTTTAAAACTGAATTAAGAGATAATAATATAATTCAATGTTCAAAAACAAGATTCAAGTTTTTGTTTGATAATTTACCATTTAATCTTTCAGAATAACTTCAATCACATTTGAGAGATTCTAGTTCCTTAAGTCTATTATGACTTTCAACCTCTTAGTATGGCAAAGTCAGGCTTTCTGAAGTCTGGTCTTGTGTTTTACTTCAAACAGAGTTATAGCCCTTTGTTTACTGAGCAAGACTTTATTCAGGGCATTATCTTGTATACTGCAAATATTGGCATATTGTGCACACTCATGTATAATGCACAGGTACTTTCCAGTGAAAAAAAATGCAAATATTTGTTTTTCTTCAAATTATTGAGATTTGTGTTTATGACCGAGGAAAGTGGTTTTACATTGTTCTTGTGTACAGTGTACACCCCTTTCTTAATGTAATGAATATGTGTCACACACCTACAATTACCAAATTTTATATTTGATTACCTTAAGCTTTTGAAAAGTACGTGTCACATACTAAAATTGGGCGACATGCCCCCTCTATATTAGCAGTTATGGCTCTTTGCTGATTTCTTTAATGCAAGTTGTCCAGAGGCTGGTAGAGTGATTAACTTATTTACATAACAACATGAAAAGGTATTCAGCATATATATGTGATTGTAGTTGTTCATTCATCATGGCTAAACAGATCCATGGTTACAGGGCATTAATGACCAGCCGGACTATCGACTCGACTAAACCAGCTGCTCCTCCCAGTCAGATCCTTGAAGAGCTTAACTGTATTGCTCAATACATGTATTGATTAAAACATTTTGTTGATGTCAGTTGAATTGATCACATGATTGTAATGTGTCTAGAGTTGGTGGGTTGACAGTTATATATAAATGTATATATAAAGAAGTCAAAAATGTGGGTACGGCATGAATTATGACGACACATGAGTCGGACACGATATAGACTGATTTATCTGGGGTGAACCTTGATCAGAATTAAACATGAAGCCGGAATATCAAACAGTTTATGTTTACCATGTGGGTGGCAGATGTACGTATATATGTATATATATATATAATTATATACATTACTGAGAGACTTATCTTGGGTGGAGTAAAGGAACAAACCAATCTTTATCATTGATTTAATGGAATGTGTGATGAATGTTGAAATCTGGATTTTGTACAGATATTATTTAATACTGTGGAATCTCATTAATCCATCCACTATGCTTTTCATTGGACAAGTGATCTGATGAATTTTAATTTGACTTACATAATTATTATCAGTTATGTCCCATAAATTATCTTGATAAATTGCTAATTCAATTTTTGAGCAGGAATGTTCCTTACATCATTAAAAAAATATTTTTTGATTATTGCTGATGAAAGTTTTGAAAAATTCCCCTAAAGATGGTTCTCACTGATTTTCACTATAAATATGAATTTTGATAAATGTGATTAGGTCTAATATAGGAGGATGTACATTACCATAATTGAACATATAACTATCCCCATTTCTTATGAGTGCCTCTCTTGTTTAGTAAATTTTACTTAAAGCTGACAGTGCATGTTAAAAAGCTTTCAATTAAGTTTGAAAAAAAAATCAAAATATTTTTTCTGATTTTGAGATCTTCCCCCATCTCTTCCCACTATCGTTTCTAAGGAAGTGCCGACATTTTAGTTTTTCCTTGCTTGGTAACGAGTATGGGTCTCACTGGGTATTAAAAGCGTATTACCTGTTGTTACACTAAATTTGGTATTTCTTAATTGTATTTACTTATTATTAGGAAATCATTTTTGTAAATATTAACCAGTTTGTCTGTTGTGTTCCACAGGTTGCTATTGGGATCTATTGGCTAGGTAAAAGTGTGTACAATACTTATTCTGGACCACATTTAGACTTCAGTGCATTCACACCCCTCGTGCACCACAATGGAAAAGACCTGATATCGGAAGAGCAGTTTCATCACGATATTTGTGAATACGGCGAGCAGTCGAGTTCATATGGGTTACACGAGAGTCACGAAGGTGTAGGACAGTCATTTGACACCAAACACATACGAGACAGTGCATACGACTCATACGGGTCGCTGTCAAATTCACGAGAATCGGAGTTAAGTTTTTCACTAGAAGAAGCAAACATGCCGGGTGTACAAATGCGCAGGGCCGATAGTACCTCGTCTATTAATAGAAGCGGCGACTTCTCACTGGCGAGACATTCGGAGGATGACTCCCTATACCAGAGCACTCCAGACTTATCAGATAGAAACAGCCATACTCGTACATCCTCCACGGACAGTATGGACGGACACTCCCGTCAGTCTTCAGAAAGTACAAAGGTTTCCATTCCGACACGCTCACAAGAGAGGAAATCCAGCACTGCCAATGCCAACCCTCTGCAGTTTGTGAAAGTGAATTCTTCCAACGATATGGCAAAAGTAGCGACCATGCAAATAAAAATGTCGGAAGAAGTGAAAAAAGTTCGCTCCAAAAATGACACTGATGAACAGGAGTGGCAATCGGTAAGAAAATGTTTATTTATTTTATGCCTTGTTTTTATGCTTAATCAGAATTTACCAATTATGCTAATTTACAACCAGAACAAATAACAAAGCTTTTATACAATTTTACTTCAACTTTTTCTGCATGTGTATTAACCCTTAAGCAAATATTGATGAGTTTTATGTTTCAAAATAAAAGATGATCTATGTATGTATTTAATCTTTGCAAATATGGAAAATATTGGAGATTTTGTGATATTTCATTTAAAGGTTTTTTATCAGCCTATAGCTAGAGTCTTCATTTCTTGTCAGCAATCTCACCTAAATCTCCATTTTATATTGACTCTACTTGCATTTTTTCGTTCACCCATTGTTTGTTACACTGTAGTCGGTTTTGGCAATCGAACAGGTATTATTGATTTCTTTAATTTTCATTATTATTTTTTTCAAACATACATACTTGAGCACACTTATTTAGGTTGGCAATAATAATGTTTTGATTAAAAATCAGAGACATGACAAAATGATAATTAGTTCATTCTGAAAGAACATTTGAACTTAGATAATATTTGGAAAGAAACTTTGTCATTAATTTAGAGTGGAAATTTATATGAATTCTAATGAATATGGAAATATTTTAATGGTAGGTCTATTTGAGGATGTTTTCTTTCAATTTCTTAATCAGTTTTCAAAATCATTGCTAAAGTAGGTCACTGCCACCTAGCTGAAGTTTATACTAACCCTGTCATCTCTATGTATCTTAAGTATACTCTTCCATGCTATGATCTGGATGAGTCCATTTTGGTCTACAGTGGTGAAAGGGTTAAACCACTTCATTGTTTACAATGCATCCACTCTTACTGATTCAGAATAAAACTTTCTTTGTGATATTACAACACATCATGAGGTAATTGGAAATTTCAAAATAATTGTGCTCCTGTAGTAAATATAAACAGCCATATCATAAATGATGAATTATGCACTGTTTACTACAATCTGGAAAAAAAAACTGAAAACTGTTAAATCTATATATTCTAGGTGGTTTCATTTTGATATGGTATTGAAGTGCATAATTGATCAATATTGTCAACAAAAAATGCACATCCCTCCAGATATATTTGATTAATTAATACATGTAATAATATTTGGTAATGGGTTATTTTAAATGTTGACTTTTAATTAATTGTTTTAAATGGATGAGAGTAGCATCTGTTGCTAGGAAGAAGAAGATTTAATTATCAACTTACCTTCATTTAGACTTGTACATTGTCCAGGACATATCGAGAGGTCAAAACCAAGTATTTTAGCCACTAGAAAAAATTTTGAAAGTGATTGAAAATTGTACTTCCCACATCAGAAACTCCCTCATGCAGAACCTTAAGTTTTTTTTAAGAAATAAACCAATAATCCAGGATGCATATATGACTTAAGACATAGCTTTTGCACACCACTGTGGTAAAGAAATCAGTCTTTTTTCAGAAAGGTAAAAGCTATAAGCTTGCAGAAATTTACGAGTGAGGGATATCTTAACTATAGCATGCCCCGTTAAATACAGAGTTATAGCCCCTTGTTGGTATTTCATACCAGTGTTGTTTGGATGTTTAGGTACTTGTATAGCTTTCAATTCTTTGTCTTGTTTGACAGAGTTTGACCTTTGAAAGCCATTGACCACAGGGTGACAGACATTTATAATGAAATTTCATGAAAAACTACTTTTTGGGGGATCTACAAGAGCAAACATGTGTTATGTACCTCATATGATACATCATGTAAATGTTTTTAGATTAAAGATTAAATGTTATGAAGTTTTGATATCAAAGGTCAAGGTCAAATCAGGCGTATTGCAGATCAGATGTCAAAGGTCAAGATCAAATAAGGTGAAATGAAGGTCAAAGGTACCAGTGAAATCTTTGTAAAAAAATTGAATGAGCATTAATCAAACTGAAATGCTATATGCTAAATGGTGCCGGTTATAATTATTATTAAAATTTATAAGTCAAAGGTCAAGGTTACAGGGTTATACATTTGTTTCTGAGAATTGATTAATCCTTTCACCACTGTAGACCATAATGGACTCGCCCAGATCAATGCTTGGTAGAGTCTACTAAAGTTATACAGGGGTGAAAGGGTTAGATAAACAGATATTTGGAGACTTATTTTTCTTTTACTTGTATGGTAGATAACCTGCCAACAGTGGATTGAGATATACAGTAAAACAGTTGTTTTCCACAGAATTTGTTTTTAAAGCAATCATCTGGCATCGACAAAAAGGAATATTTATTCCTGAAATCAATCCAAGCTATAAAACAAACCCTGCATATTATTGTAACAAGCAGTGCACACCATTTCTCCAGTCACCCAATATCTAACAATGATCACTTGGTATACAACATATAATATTACAATATTTACATAATTCTGCAAAATTGTATGTATTTTTTGTCCTGTCTGGTTGTAAAACTGTTACATGACCATTTGTGTAACAGTTTAAATGTCTTAAGTATTCATAACCTCTAGATCATAAATATCAGTTGTAGTTAAAATCATTATCTACTTAAGTTAAGTTTTGCATAATTTGATGTTTTAATTTACAGTTTAAAAAGTGTCAATTTGAATTACGTTTTGCTAAATATGCTGTGACCATAAAATTCAGCAAAACTGTGGCAATATCCTTTTAAATTATCACTGTTACTCACCATGAAAACTTGAAAAACACATTTTCTACTCATTTTGTTTTTAAATGATGCACTTTTTTTTTTCTTGATGTTATTGAATGTAGTATACATTGTACGTCTAGTGACAAGATACACCCAAACGATGATTATCGTAGCTGTTTTAACACCAGAGTTAATGTGATAAGAAACGAAGTGTGTAAATGATTCCTGTCTATATATATATATACATGTTTACGTAGCTTCTATTTCTGTTGTGTTTAACTGTTGTTAATATATCTTGTATCATGTTACATTATGTAGTCACTTTAAAGTCATGAATATTTATGTTATTTTTCATTGTTACACTGTATCTTGAAAACATATTTCTGTGAACAAGATTTCGGTGATAAAGAAAAATGCTCATGAAATATTTATTAATATTCATGTGAAATATAGAATAGATATGTGAACTATCATTCTGGAGGTTTTTTTTTAGCGTTCTACTTTTAGCACACTCGGGCCGAAGGATCATGTGATCTTATGGCATGGCTTTGTGTCTTTTAAAAACTTCCTTTTAAAGGGATTTTGACCAAATTTGATCTGGATCATCTTTGAGGGGTTGGGGTTTTAGGTTGGTCGAGAGAAGTTTCTAGGCCTATGAAGAGGTTATAATCTGCAGATAATCAAAATCTAGACTGGCTACCAGCCCCTAAGTTTTATGAAGAATTTCTCAGCTGCGTCTTACTACTTAAGCAAATCTCCCCCTAGTTTAGAACTTAGAATCAGATATCCAAGTGATCATATTTTTTAGAATTAAACTGTTTTCTTAATTGATAATTCAATATTCTAGAGACAGTGGCCTGAGTCTAATCAAAATCATGCTAATTGAATTGCCCTTGTGTCTGCCCCCGCCCTTATCGACTTAGTCACTGCGTCATAACATGGGTGCATTTCATATGTTCATTGTAAAACAATATATAGAGGATCTAACACGAGTGTTCATGTAATATTGAATTTATTAAACGAGTACATTAATTTCATATGAAACAAGCCTTTGGCGAGTTTTATATGAAATTAATATACAGGTTATATAAATTCAATATTACATGAACATGAGTGTTAGATTCTATTTATTATATAACTCCAGA
Organism: Crassadoma gigantea; assembly: GCA_032360845.1. Lineage (NCBI taxonomy): Eukaryota > Metazoa > Mollusca > Bivalvia > Pectinida > Pectinidae > Crassadoma > Crassadoma gigantea. The sequence continues at coordinate 6,864 of JAULCA010430636.1, forward strand.
AACACGCCTACATTAAATTTGTGATTCATTTCGACTCGGGCGGTATGTTTTTCTCTACAGAGACAATACTACGATGTCATATATTTATTGTGACATCGTAAATTATTTATAGTGTTATTGTGCGTGGGCTATATCATTGATATTGAACGGCAATATTGCACCGGAAATGGGTCATGTTATATAATAAATACAATTACTGATCATTAAGATTTGGTTACTAAGATGCTATCAGGAATTTGTGCTGAAGATTGGCCTCGGCCTGGGCACTTTCCCTGGGATCTTATTTGCAATGATAGATCTGATGAAAATATTTCAAAATGATTGATTTAATAACTGTAAAAATTGGGCCTCTTTTATTGTAAATGTTTTGAGAAACTCCAGTACCACTCTTAATTATAAAACATAAATAAATACATTACTTTGATTAGTTTGCAAACTTTTAAAATAAGTTAATTAGTAAAACTTTAATCAATTTCCAGTTGAATAAAACAAATTATGAATATTCGTTACAAATTATGTATCACACATATGACGCATATGGTTTGACAACCATAAACATTGTATCATGAATATTCATGAAAAAGTTCTCAAATATAAAAACTATGTTAGGAAGGAAAGTGGACCAAAATGACCATGATTCATAATGATTCATTTTCTTTATGATTATTAATATCATATGGTAGTCATTCAAGGTTAAGTTTGAGTTTTTAATTTAAAATAGATTTTTAATTTTGTGTATGTGTCCAAGTGTTTAAGAGAATGAGAAGATTAATGGACCACATTTAAAAATAATTCAAAGCTTTAAATGAAAAAGCGATGAAATAGCATTTGTGATTTATTGCTGGTGTGGTCTAGTGGACAAATTTTATAAACTAACTCATCTCAGGGCTGAGATATAATAAAACATTTTTTGTTACATCATAGTTGTGATAGCAAATCTGAGCCAAAATGTTCCCCACCTGATGACATCACTATAGAGAATTTGGCCATCAGCTTGTTGGCAAACACCGAACTAGTTTTCTAAATTTGTCATGAAGTACATGTACTAGATTATGACCTATTACCTTATGTAATGATACAAGTTTCTGCATTAATGGTTATAGTCGTAAATTTCCCTGTTATCGAGGTAGGCTCAATATGGTACATTAAGGATCAAATACTGTGAAATTACTCATTTTAGTGGGTTTTTAATTTCATTGATTACATGGGTAATCTTTATCTAGGAATTCATAGGTCCACAAAGTAATTACAAGTTTGATGTAAAGCAGTTCTCTGTTTGAGTGGGTACCGATCATAATCCATGAATTCATGTACCTACCCATGAAATGGGGTTTGATTTGAAAACCACGAAATTAGGGCCCCATGAAAATATCTGATTTCACAGTTGACTGACACAAAATTGTATCTCAATCTTCATCAATCTGGCACCTTATGGCCTGCTTCTCGCACCAATGTCAATATTGATCTCACAACTTTGAACTGAATGTGAATTGGTTCTACCGCCCATTCCAAACATCAGGTATGCAGGTTTGTTTCCTTTGGGACAGTTAGCTTTCGTCACATATAGCTTACCTATATGCATTAATCACTCAAGTAATGTTACTATTTGATTACTAAATGATACAGGTAAAAACAGTTATGGTCCCCAGGTACAGTGTATTGAGGCACAGACATACGCATTATTTATAGGCAGAACTTAGAACAGAGGTTGTGGCTACTAAGTCTGTGATTGATTTAACCAATGAAAGGTTTTCATCACCTTGGGAACTCGTAAATGATAGTGGGGGTTGTCTCCTCTTGATCAGACTCTGATAGTTATGGAGGTGACTATATTTTTGACTTTCAGCCTTGGGCCAGCGATCAAGTTGAGGATTGGAAAGCAGTGAGTTTCTTAGACTTTGTATTGGGTCCTAATGCTTACATCCTCCTCAAACATTTGTCAATACAAACAAAATAAAAAAAAATTAAAGATAAGCATTTATGTACAATAGATTTGTTATTCAAATAATGACAGACAAATTGTGTCTTCAAAGCTTAAGTGAGCTGTTCAAATTCTTGTTTGAGGCTGATTGTAATCTAGGGAAATTTTTGTTCACCTCTAGTTACGAGTTTAGCTGCGATGGTTTGTGTTCGTCCACCGGACGTGTTTTCCCGTCTATATCCACCAGTACATACGTATGGTGTGTCTATATTCTGACTAGGTCATCCACCATTTTTGCTTACGAAATCGGAATCTAAATTCTTTAATTAATCCTTTCATGATCACAAATGAATTCCTTCAACATAGATTCAGAACTTTCCAGTAAAATAAGATGGTTAAAACAGACACATTATTTGAAAGATAAGCAGAACTTATGCAAGAATCAATTTCTAGTTTAACAATCATATTTTATTTTTAGAAATCTTCTGTAGATTATTTCTTCAAATGGACTCTTTCAAATTTGTCAAAAGAAAATATTTTAAGCTCCAAAGAGGTCTGATCATGAGGTCCTTGCAGCAACCCTGAAATCAACATATTGTAATGACTTTTTAATTGGTGGATAACCTCATTTTTCCTGTAGCATTTTTGATGGTTTTGATGTAGTTGCTGCGGCATGATATTGCATACACTTCACTGCTTTGAAACGTTATCGCCAATACTACGTTTGTTTGAATGTTCTGTTTGTTATTCAACAGCACACATGTATATCATTTTGTTGGTAGTTGATTTACATACAATCTGACTAGATCTGCAATTTGAAATCCCTGCTTGGTAGATAATGTATATTTATGTCTAGATTTTCTGCTTGGTGTTACCTCTATGCAATCATAATAATGTACTTTTTTCCCCAAATATAATAGGTAAAATTGTTTGCCAAGGTTTGTATATCGGGGCTATATAAATATTTATAAACTTTTCTCAAGATCAATTAATGCAGATTAAATTATTAACTTTAAGAATAGTTGTCTGCAAAATCAGTAAAAACATGATTTCTTGTCAGGTGATGATATTTAGATTTGACTTGATTATAAAGTGTGAATGGCTTATCAACATGATAGGTCATTAAAAATGAAGACCACATGGTCAAAAAATTGCAAAACCACATGCGAGATGAGAGATGCAAAAGAACAGACAAGGAAAAAAAATTACATGAAGTTTCCCCCACTTGTCGTAAGTTTAAGACTGAAAAATCTCAACCCTAGGGGTTAGATTCTTAAATGTCTGCCCGAGGCTTTGCCAAGGGCTATAGTCACTCATGAATCTTAATTACCCCAAAGGTTAAGATCTTTTCTGTCTTACTCCCGAGGTTGAAATGATTATTTTTCTCCAATATCAAATTAAAGTGATAATTTCGTGAAATTCAAACATTGATTTAATTAATCCAACAAATCTGAGTTATCTCCCTTGATATGCTGTTGTTTATGCGATGTAATTGCATTGTTGACATGTCACATCATACAGTTGTTATGATGACAGAGAAATCCCCCGTCTTTACCTTAAAGTGAGGCAGAGATTATTTTCCTGACAGGAAGTGTGGATATCTTTGTCAGATGGGGGAGAAACATTTGCAGCATTGCATTTGGTGTAGTTCAGGATTTGTTGTCTTTTTTCACGAGTGAAAAACTTAGATTCTCCCAGAGTTTCTCCAGTTTATTGTTGCCCTCATTGGTCAGTTCTTTTCTCCGTGTTGTCTTAGGGAGATTATTTTATAACTCCTATATGTACAACAACCGCCATTACACCCTGACACCAGCACAGGTATGCTATGGGAGTGGGGGAGGCATGCTTTGTTAAACAATCACGACTTTGAAGTAAACTAAAAATTAACAATGACAATTGTTGAAAAGGAGTTAACAAGTTATGTTATTGAGTTCATACTTACAAACTTTAGAACATTTTTTCAGCGGGAACAATATTGCATGTCAAACTTAAAAAATATCTCAAAAGTTCTTAGTGATAAAAATATTGCATAAATGTCAAAATTGAAAATGTTGTGTTCCAAGTCTTTTTTGAATTAGTCAATATGAAGTAAAGATGTATGGAATCTGCTAATAAAGTTTTAGATTGAGAATGCTAGTACATAAAGATATACTGTACTCTGTAGATGCTTGTATTATATGGGGTGCTCCTTTTGCTCTTTGACTTGTTATACTCTGTTATACTCTACTAAAGTCAGACTTCCAGTATACATTTACTGTCAATCTGACCATTCTATTTTACAAGACAGTTATTATATGTAAATATTATAAATTGTGTTTATTAACTCGTTCACCCCTTCATTTTGTAAACTGGACTTGCCCAGTCTTTGATTTGGTAAGGTTCAAACGGGATTTGAGGGATGAATGGATTAACTCATTTACCCCCCTGAAATTTCATAATGAGCTATTCCATCCTTTGAATTGGAAGAGTTCAAATGTGTCTTCAGGGGTGAACAAGTTCAGGGTGAAACAGCAGCATGTCACAGTCACCAAGAATGTGTAAAGCATGGAAAACTTTGTTAATTAAAATGAAAGTCACTGTTGGTGCCACATGGCAAATTGATGCAGCTTTATCGTTTGATCATGTTTGATATTTCACATGTAACAATTATGAAA
>JAULCA010430669.1:0-11436 GCA_032360845.1 Crassadoma gigantea
CTAACACAACACACAAAGTGTAAGGAAGTAAATAACTGAAAAACTCTAATATAAATCACAGGTATGATGTGTAAATGTAGCATACAACCTTATAACTCTAACACAAATCACAGGTATACTGTGTAAGGTAATATATATCAAAAATGTGCTGAAACTAGTCACAAATACACCAAAAATGCCCACAGGTACAATGTGTATAAAATGGCCGGACATGCAATGAGAGAGGTCAACAATAACTGATTAACTCTGTAAGGATCCACTACACCTATCCCCTCTTATAACACCTACTTCACTAATGTACTGTCAACCAAAGTTAGCCTTGTTGACCCTGTGAAGGGGCCATCAACAACTCTTTATCACCTGGACAGGTTTTTTATACGAGGTGTGGTAAGGCCCCAGGTAGACGTAGCCTGACCCAGGTCCGTACAACCCCTGGGGGTGGGTCCTGATTATAAGCCCACCTCAACTGTCACCTACACACTTACACACTGTCAAGTGTCGACAGGTCAACAATTGGCCACAGATTTATGCCCCTTGGAAATATATGTTCATTACAATGCCGAAATAAATAAAAAAGAAATTATCATGTAGCAGATCAGTGTCCAGTACAAATCAATATCTTATGATCAATTAAGTTGTCTGAGACAGGTAAATAAACACGAATGACAATATACCTGCAGGTGTATCCTTTGTATCCCCGCTTGTAAAGAGAGACATCAAAAAGTCGCCCGAATTCCGAACATTAATCCTCCCGTACATTAACCATTAAACATTCATCAACTTCATTCAATTACAAAAATATGAAAACATAAAAAAAATTCCTTCTGATTTATTTTCCCCTTTTCTAAAGAACAAGATGAAGAAAATCCTTAACCAAATCTGTCTATTTTGACATCTTTTCACCATGAATAAACATTATTGCCCGCCCTTATTTCACTTTTCATATAAATAGAAAATTACTCTGAAGAACTTTCTTTTCAATTTGAAGCAAAGGAAACATTTTTTGTATTTCAATATAATTATGGGGCCAGTTTCGAAATAAAAAAAGTACCAGGTAACGAAAATTATGAGTCTGCATTTTGGAAGGAAGAAATCTTGGTTGTTGCTCTCGGTGACCTCAGGTATCTATCATCGGTGTATTACAGATATGCCCCGATTCATAATATCTGAGAATATAACAAACACTTCAATTATATTTTGTTCTGAGCCAGACAAAACAGGTATGGTGTAGAGATTAACCGACCTGACACAGGGTCTAATCCACTGTGTATATGTAAACAGGAATACCCGTTGTTATACACCGACATAAATACCTCCATGGTCAGCTCCCTGGTTTATATTGTGTCATAATACAGATTTAATTTGTTGTTCTCGTATTGGACTTACGAAATGATTGTTGAAATCTCTCGAAGGAAAGACCCAACCAAAACAAGTAAAACTGTAGTTAAAACAGGGCTATAATGACAGCCCAATGCTGGTGCCTAACACCCTTATGTGATTAAGACCATTGTTATTCTCTCACTTGATATGACTGACAAGGGTCTGTGATGTCTTTACATTGGGGATACCTCAAACAGATCACTTTTATTGTCATATGTCATCAAACAGGAGTATTTTTATATATTTCCTTTGACCTGTGAGGTTTTGTCCGGAAATGTACGTCTTGAAAAGGAATTTCAACTACTAGGTTCCCTTGTTTTAGATTTTATTTTGAAAAGGAGAATGTAAAATAATAATCGACCGGACATTCTCGTTGAAGGATATTGTCCCTAATTGTACAATATATTTTTTTCTCTCTCTGACCTGTGGCTTTTGTCTCGCAATATACATCTTGAAAAGGGATTTCAAACACAAAGTTCCCTTCTTTTTGAGTTAATTTTGTAAGGAAGGACACAAAAAAATAATTAACCCAACATCTTCACCAACTGTAGGATTCAAAAGCGTATCATGTTTTTTCTAGAACATCATGTGAACATTTGTTGGACAAGAAGTGGTATGGTGATGTTTTTAACTGTGATATGGTAAACAGTGCTTAAATATTCTGAAGCAAAATAATTTAAATCAAACAACAATGACAAAAAGTGGCATTGTGTGGATAGTAATTAGTAAATGGGTCAACAAATTAACAAAATGGTCAAATTATATTTCAAATTATCAGACCACTATCATACGATGTGTTACTCCCTATGCGATATCCCTTTCTTCAGACATCACAGAATTCTCGCCTTCCCAGTAAATTGTCTCTCATCAATACCCTGTCCATGGTCCGGATACCTTTTGTACAGACATGTTTGACCTCTAGGGCAAGAATGAATGACAGCCCCCTACTGCCAAGGTCACCTGTGCCTTTGTAGACTGTAACAAGACAAGGTCACCGTGGCCTTTGTACGACATGTAGACTTAAGCCTCCGATACACTGTTACCAAGACCTATATGTATGCATAACCAGTATTTATGAAAACAAGACATAAAAATAATGTCAGCTGTCGGATTTGGCTCGGCTAGGTGGGTGTTTCTCCATACAATTTGAAGAAGTCTGGAGCCAAACTGACTTTACCAGCAAAGGAGAAGCTCTTTCATACTTTCTTTGTTTGGCTAGGGTAAATATCTATTTGTGCAAGCAATACACAATTCAGGATCGACAATCCGCTTCAAAGTCGTTCAAACTTGTTTCAAGTGTCCAGCCGAGGAAATGAAGACGTGTCTAATGCCCCAAACTCAGCATGACAAGCGCATATCACAACGACACGACGCCGCGTTATGAAGGGACTAATGACCCGCGTGTCAATTTTTTTTGTTTTGATATGTAGCTGTGACTGGGTGGGAAAAAAAGTGTCTGATAGAACAAAACTAACAGAATTTAAATTTGACTGCTCACAAGAGTTAACCCACATGCTTACCTGTCGAACTTAAAACACCAGTCTGCGACTATAAAGAACGCCTCAAACATACTTAATGAATTAGCTAACCCAATACAGCAGTCATCTAATTGGGTTGGAAGTTTATACCTTGTCATTTCATACAGGTGAAAACAGTCACACCTCTTTGATTAAAATACAAAACGGCTACCTTTTTAACCAGCAATTATCTTGTGAGTGTCACGCCAAAGTAAGTCTCCAATTTTAAACATAGGTTATTTATGGATGCAAGCCAAACGTAACTGCTAAGAAGCGAGCACCTTCGATCTGTAGATATCCATCTGTGTCAGAGCCTGGACCACTGATAGCCGCCGATAAACACAAACTGTCATTACAGGTAAAATATTACCTGGATCGGTGCCTTACCTGGAGCGCAACACCTACGCAACCTGATCTAAGTACCCCGCCAACAAAATGTAAATTAATTCTCTTTTAAATTGTATATCTACACGTCACATTTTTAATGTCTTGAAAATGAAAAAACAAAAGTGATATGAAAAAATTATCTATTTTGTCCAAAATGAAATTAATTTTTTATTTTACAATTTACATATCTAAAATGAAAAATAAATCTTAATGGTCTAAATGAATCAAAGTTTATTAATAAATACATTTGATATGAAATAAAGATGTATTTTGTCTAATGAAATCAAATATCTACCTTGAGTATAATATTAAAAATGTCACATTACAATACTATTTTAAAAGTGATTGTGCCTAAATTAGAGACAATTACTTTAAACTGACATGCTAAGAAGACACATACATCAAAAGCACTGATATTTTATACTGTAAACAGACCCCTCCATACAATATCTAATAAAATTTGTTCCTGGCAGTTCACCAGAGATTTTCATTTTTGGGTACTGTATTGAGATACCAAGGAGCTTGCCTTGCCTATTGCCCATCGCCTTAGGTGGTAATTATGTAGTGAAAACCTTTGAACTAACACAATGAGGATCTAACTGCCTGCTAACTGCTGCTCTTCATACAAAGATCCCCATTTTACTACCCATACAAAAACAGGGCTTTCTGTCAGAACTGGCAAGTCATTCCCACTTTGTTCTCCGACTACCTCCTGACTACCTACCATTAATCCAACTAGAACTACTGTAAACAGGGTTTTTTTGCTGCAGTTTCGTTTGCTCACTCTCTGTAAGGAAGTCAAATATCATAACCAGGAATATAGGTAGCCAACATAGTTAATAAAGTAATTTTATGTGATGGATAAAATTTACAACGGCAAATTTTCCCAGTATACAGTAGTAAAACATATTTTAGATAATGTTACCTACAAGCAGAGCTAATTTTTACTTCTGTAGTAAGTGTTTCAAGATATGATCACTAATTAGGTAAAAAAACTGGATTGGAGAAATAATGGAAACAACCTTTAAATCTGTTTGCAGAAACTATGTGACAAGTCATATCACGGTATATACTGGGGTGTTCCTGGTACAGAAAATGCCATTGTAATGAAGATATTGGCTTGGACAAGATTTAGTGCCAATGAAATAAAAACACTGTTGCCTGCCCACAAGACCTGTGCAGGAAGATTTTCTGATCGAAGTACAGAAGTATTGATTTTGTGATTCACTACAGATACAAATTGAAGAAAAAATGTTTTGACATAAAAGAGAAATTGCCACTAATGAAAGTGTATTACTTATATTACACATACTGGGACCTCAACCCCTGAACTTGATGTACTGTCACACAAGAACAGACCTATACTGAATAAAACACCCAGTACATGGAAACCCAAAACTAAGACATCAAACAGAATGTTTTCCTGCGAAAGGTTAGCATTTTTTACTTGCATGTACTGCAGGTTTCTTCATTCAAAGATCTGGCAAAACAGTCAGCAAATCACGTCACTGACATCCGTGTAGAGAAAATGCATTGCGGAACATCACTTTCAGACTCAGTAGCTACTTGGATTGTTTGGTGAGTAAATAATATGTAGTCTGTAACAGTCGTAAATATATCGGAGAGAATGTTTTAGAAAACATCTGAGTCCCAGATCCACTTACATCATTGTCTGTGCCGAAACTTGTCGACCTGACATCTCTAAAAATCACGATACAATTAATTTTCGAGATGCATGCAGCTGGTATATTCGACATTTCCCAATCGTCCATACAACCTATAAGCTGCTATAATACCAGAACCTGTTATATCACTTTCGTCTATTCCCGCTAATTAGAGGCTCAAACAAGCTATTCCACATCCTGACACCCCCCATTGAGTTTTATACAGGACAACTGTCCGTGATATGGAGACTAATTGGTCAACTTCAACACTCCAAGTCTTGTTCTACAATCATTTCACAACATGGCGATGGAATTAACGTCAAAAAATACGCCCAGCTAAACTTCCTCACAAATACACTAGTACAGCTAACATACCAGAAATGACTTCCACAGTCAGAGATTTAGATTCATAGTTGGAAAAAAATTAAAGCGGAATTTATGGAGTTAAAAATATGCTTCACTGGTGTTTTTATCACTACCTCAACTATGTAGTCTAATTTCTGAAAGCCATAAGTCGTAAAAAAAAAGCCTTCCTACATTCTGTGATATCCTGTGTAAGTCAGCGAGTGCTTTGTCATTAGAGTATGACATGTGGAGAGCTGCAGATAGAGGCAGGCTAAAAGCCTAATATCATAATGTATAATGCCTTAAGGATCCCTGCACCACTGGAATTAAAACACTAAAGAATTCCACTGTAGTTCTTCATACATTTGTTAACTTTATCACTTTTGATTTTTTCATTTAAGTCCTGCAAGGTATTTTTTTTTTTTCCAGAAATGATATATCTAAAGTTATAGTTATGTTTAAAAAAGTTCCCAATGAATAGTTTCTATTTTTGGTTGTGGTACAGAGATCTTTAAAGATTCTTCTTTACTCGTGCACCCAATACTCCCTAGTACACCAGAATACCAAGAAAAGATATAACCACATGCCTTCATTTTTATACAGTCACTTTTTTTCAAATTTTTTAAATCAAACCAAGAAAGAGCTTAAAATAACATTAGATGCACATGATTTTATTTTTAGATTTCAAAAAAGCTTTCTGTAGCATTTTTATATTTAATCAAATTCCAAGATAGTCATCATTAGAATTAAAGAAATAAAAAGATTTTGAAATGAAATCAATTCCAAAGCTGGAGAAAATGTACTTTAGCAACAGTGCCAGACGCGTATTAGCAGCTCAAGCACCTGTATCTTTGGTTTTTCACACTTGTTACAATTCTTACATGTAGGTTTGGATCCTGGTGTCATTATCTCTATAGCTGGGGTAAAAAATCTTAATCAAATTACATAAAAATCGCCAGGTTGATGCAGAAATAAGCCTCTTTCCGTTAGATCTCAGCATTAGCATCGCCTCCGGTAAGTAAGGGCAGAGATCACTATAATCATAACTCTACATGGTCCATTCAGCCGCAATGAAACCAGCAGGAGGCTGTTCTTAGCACACCTTCCCTTCTAACATCTACGTCTGTAAATATTGATATCGGCAGGACTTTTTCGTACCAGAGTTTATAAGGTAAATTACTGCTGTGGCCACCGTTTAAGACATGTCGTTAACCTGCTGACGTCCCTTCAGGTGGGGAGACAACTCCGAGTGAATCTGCGTCATGTGTTGAGTAGAGTCCCACTCTGTACAGCTGTACATGTTGTTGAATCGGTTTCTAATGTGTGTAATTCCTTTAGAACTGTTACGATGCAGTCTATCTGCCCTAGTCTAGATATGTACTGTAAGATAGTCATTATAATGGGGCTAAAATCATTTACGAGCTCTGTGATGGCTAATTACCGATATTTTTAACATTTGAGGCAGATTATGCGAACTTATTGCTGAAGCACTTAAGAGACATGGAATAACTGTTAGCATAGGGAGCGAGCCGCTTAAATACCCATGTCTCAGAAATAGCTCAAACATATCTCGCAAACATCTCTCAGCCACAGTAGGCAACAAGAGGCCGATATAATCTGGTGGTTTCTTTCAATAAAATTTGAATTGAAAAAAAAATTAATTTATGCATTTTTTCTATCTTTATTTAATATAGACAGATGTATATCACACTGGGTTATCATATATCACATTTCAAATTGAAGAATCTCAAAAAAATCTTTAAAGAATTAATGTGTTTGAAATTGAAGATACAGCATTTTCTTTAAACCTGCCGTGGCACGCAGGCCGAACTTCTAAATACAAGCTGATTCACTCCTTATACATATTCTTGATCACATAAAGTATAGGGAGAGCCAGGTTTTCAGTCAGTTTTACAGATTTTAGTTTTGATGCTGGTGTCTGAACCTGCTGTTATCTCTCTATCCTTGTAACAACACAATACTGTAAACAATTAGTGCCATCAGATTTAGACTGACTATAAACCCATTCACATACATGTTACAACACTTGAAGTAATCAAAATGGTCATTCAAAGGAAAATATGCGAATCAAATAAATTCATTCATCCGCAGTCAAATGCACTCAGTGTAGACCTGTCACAATGACAAAGCAGGGGAGGTTTTTGGTAGTTCATATTATTGTATATGAAACATGAAGGAATTTGAAAGTGATTATAATAACGTGTTACTGAGTTCAGTCAGCCCACATGACACACACAAAGAAACAGAGCTTAATTTACTTGTGAAACGACAAAATCGTAAAGACGAAAAGCAGTATCAGATATTAAGGAGCCCAAACCCCTTTTCTGCATCTTCTAAATGCTTTATTGATACTGACTTTCAACTTACATATCTGATTAAAAAAAATAATGCTGTGTGTTTCTTCAAAGTACAAACATTTTGTCAATTACAATCAAAGAGTTGTTTGTTTAATATCAGATTCCAAACAAAGTAATCACAGAATTATGTCCCCGACTTTAATCAGCCAATCAGAAGCACAGAAAACATGTGACCCATTTAGTGCTGTTATATATCACTCCTGTTCAAGTGTGGCGAAACTCTGCTGTCTGAAAACTCAACAGCTTATCAGAATAGATTTGTAGCCTTGTTTAAAAGTATTCAGAATCATACACATCTTCGTTAATTATCAAATAACTGTTCTTGTATTGTAGAAGTTGTTGATTGAATTTTATTGACATTTGAAAGTAATTTCTCATTGTAATACAAATAGATACATTGAAAAATGCCAAGGAAACCTTCCTTTCCACATAGGGAAAAGCGACAAAAAAGTACAGGAAGTTCACATATCGTGTGAAACTGTTCCCCTCACAATGAGATGCTGACGATGCTAATCAACGATAGTAAAATCTATTCCGCATAAAATAGAAAAAGAAGCTACCAACTTTAGAGGTCATACCCTTCACACACAAAGATGTATGAGTGTTAGGTGTTACAGTAGAACCAGGAATGGATTTCAATGACACAAACATAAAAAGGTCCTTGGTTGTTTTACGATACAGTGGGAGGACAGAAATACGGAGGCCCTATAACAAAAACACTGCCATCAGATTTATCACGGAAGTACAATAAAGGATAATGTGTTTATACATTAGCTTACATCTCTTTTACCTATTCATAAGCTGGTGTTTTTATCGCTGGTCTGTGACTATTTCCAGGTGAGGTAGGCTTGGTAGACAAACCGACAGTCATTATAAGGCTCATACATCACTGATACCTCACACTTCCCACATCATCAATTCAAAACTGAAATCTGTGATCATGAGGCACATTAGCACGTTTCCCTTAGTATACATTTCCCCTTCTTTTACTGAGAAACATGTATAGGGTTCAGGGAGAGTTCATTATTCAGCATTACAAAAAATATATCAAATTAACGACCTACAGACAGTTTTGATTCTTCAATCAACGCGTCATTTATATGCTATCGATAAACTTTGTCCTAACAATCAAGATGAGTTGGGAATTCATCATGATTGATTTACGTTATGAAATTTAATCAGTATTTCTTAATTCATGATATTTTTTTTTACAAAACTAGAAACTCTCTTCTTCTGTTAAATGTGGCTTTATATTACAGGAAATGGTAATTTGTGGTCATAATTGCTTTTTTAATATCACTGAGCAGCTGAGAGACATCAATGGTCCAGTAGTGTTCCAGCCGTGTTTCTTGATGAGGTGCTATCTGAAGGGCAGATGTCTGTCCGCAGCAGTCAAAACCTAACAGGGGGGTCCTCCCACGAACCACTCACAGAGTCAAGCTTGTACATGACCAAGACTACACATGGCTCTGAACATGCCTGGAACCACCAGGAGTCGCTGAAAGTCCTTTTTTAATCAAAGCAACACCAGGAAATACTTTATGGTCAGAAAATATAATTTTACTAAGTTCTTTGACAAGAAAATTTTCAAATGTATTTGTCTGAAATCCTCTTCTGCTAAATTCATAATTTACAGACAATAATTACTCTCTTTCTTCTATCAGTGAAAGGATCTTAAGTGTGGTACCTTTAATGGTCAAAATTTCATGGGAACATCAATTTAACACATTTCTCAAACCAAAAACACTCAATATCTTACTCATATTTGAACACAATGACTAAAGCTATTTGTTTCGCGTTCGTTTATCGTCCAAATCTGACCACGATCACAATGCCACTCGGAGGAGATATAAATATGGCATTTCCGCTCTTTTACATTTCTCTTGATAATATTTGCCAATAAACCTTACGGCATGGCATGAATGAACTACAGCAATCATGGTCATGAAGATGCTTGTGAAGAGTTCTACCTCATTTTACACCAATAATGTTATACCTCATAGACAGAAAATCAATTGCTTTTTTGTGTGTTTTTTCTATCTTTTATATGTGAGTCACATGCATTACTCATGGATCCTGTAAAACGATCACTTGACATCAGAGTAAAAGGGATCGGATATTGATATTCTTCAAGGCTGCAATATCAACTGACACCAGTTGTACTACACTGATTGGGTAGCCCTGGTAATAGGGACATGTAAGATGAACACAATTAAAGCGCCCGAGTACCACACATTCATTAACTTAAACTGTAACAGATCTTGAATTCTTACAGGTCCTTCAAGGTCAAAGGTCTTACAAGGTCACAGATTTCATAAGGTTTAAAGATCTAAACTAGAAAACATTTGTAAGACATTAGTGCCATTTTTGCCATGTGGTTGACCTATAAATAGCAACAGTGACCTTGGCTTTGGCCTTGTGACCTACAAATATGAACTAGGAATTCTTATACTTGACCTTTGTTAAACTTTGATGAAATCTGTGGGAAATGAAGTTGGTAGAGTCACTCCAATGAATTAAAACAAGACATATTGTGACAGAAATGGGTAACATTATCTGCCCCCCCCCCCCCCCAAAAAAAATCAATCAATTTTCAAATGGCAATATACTCTGATGAGAGAATATTAAATAATGTCATTTTTGCAACAAAGAAATTAAAGTGTCTTTTTGTACTTGTATTCAAATTATTTTAAGGAAACAAATCCTGTAACATTGTTTTCAGCCAATCAGATTTAACCAATTAGGATGAAATACCAATAATCATGTAACAGAACATACAAGGATTTGCTGATTCGATAAAAGGTGTAAAATCCAAGCCTTATAATGCCTTGAAGGCAAAGTCTAATACGCAGAAATGATGAAATAATAAAATCTTAGCACGAAGGAAATTACCAGCGAAGGAGCTGGATAGCTAAGAACGGATATGACGACAAAGTAAGCAAAGCAGTCACATTTTTTTTTATAATCCATTTTCAAAGTCTACCCCATAGAAAGCAAAGTGATTTCTCATGGAAATCAATCTTGTGCTATATAATCCCTAGGGCAGTACAGGGTCTGCCTGGCTTTTAGGTACTACCTATGAAGGACGAGTGGGATCTGTGACTATGGCTTGAGACTTATACTGTAAGACT
This sequence comes from Crassadoma gigantea, assembly GCA_032360845.1. Lineage (NCBI taxonomy): Eukaryota > Metazoa > Mollusca > Bivalvia > Pectinida > Pectinidae > Crassadoma > Crassadoma gigantea. Next base: position 10,803 of record JAULCA010430669.1, read on the forward strand.
AGCATACACATTCCGTCTGGAGCTTCCCATCAACCCGTCAGAGACAATGAACATCAAGAGATTGTTTTCATGATTTCCAATGTCATATGGGACTTATGTTGAATCTATGCAAAAGTACAAAATATGGAAAAAGCTTCCTAGAAATAATGGCCCGATATCTTCATGCACAACACATTGACCTACTTTTGTGTCGGAAATTTTACCGAAGTACATTTACCGACTCATTTCACCCTTCTGTATCACGCCCAAGAGATGTCAACGATGCTATCAACAGATAAAAGGCAAATTGATGTCGAGGTAAATGAACTGGTTTAGATCTGAAGTATAAATTATATAAAGGGGAATAACTGTGTATATATATATCGGCATTACCAGAGCTCCAACGAGTACTCAGCCTTGAAAGACATTGTACCAAATCTGTCCCTTCGCACACTTCCCTCTCCTTCAGTCATCAACAATAAAATATGTACAGTTTGGTGTTATTTCACTTATTCACCCCTGAAATGTTATAATGAAATATTCCAATCTTTGAATTGGAAGAGTTCAAATGTGTCTTTAGGGGTGAATTAGTTAAAACATGAGCTCCGACCTGTTCAGCCCCTCTGTTTAGTACGACCCTCATCGAATGTGCTAA
>JAULCA010430702.1:0-11433 GCA_032360845.1 Crassadoma gigantea
GACAATGACATTTTATCAGTTGATACATAGTCTATAACACTAGTACCATTATGATTACAAAATGTTAATTTACCATCAGGATCACCTGTCGTCCGACCATTAACTAACTAACATTGACTTACATAGCTGTAGTAGATTACGACCAAACGTGGTAACTTGTGAGTCTTCTGAGTTGCGCGTGACATCACATGGCTCCTGAGGATAGCAAATAAACCCGTCAAGTTGTCGATGAACACTGTCATGTAGCATGTCTATAGGTATATAGTCCGGTTCCCGGCCAGTCCTACTGTTAAGGTCTCCAACTACAAACACCTTACCTCAAGTACTATAGTGACCGATATTGTTCGAAAAGAAGACTTCGTCATAAGTACGATGAAACACAGAACCATCCAGCGGTAAATAAGTTAGTTCTATATAAACACTTCTCTGATCAGGGAAAATTCTACCATCAACTCTAATCCATAGAATACTATCTAATTCTTCCGAATCCATTGAAATATAATCGTGTAGCCACGGCTTGAATAGACATACTAAACCAACTCCTTTACATTTTGATCTTACAACTGGTTTAAAACACTCAAGACTGTTAACAGTTAAGTCTTCCTCGTCATCTAACCAACATTCTGAAAGGCCCACAATGTCCGCCTGACTAAATGTATTACAAAAATCAGTGTTTTCAATCTTATTTTTTAAACCTCTCTGTACATTCCAACTGCAAATTCGTAAAGTGGCATTGGCCTCTGACGACCGCTACCCGACCGATTTGATGAAGGTCTCCTCAGACGTTTGATCAAAAGATGGTGTACTACTTGCCTGGCCGCCCTTGTACTGTCCAGCCTGACCATTCCTAGCGGATTCATCCCTGATGCCTGGAAGTTTCCTCGCGGATGTAACTGTCTGGTTGATATCACGGGGCGCTAACACTTCATACCTGTTAGACGTCTCAACTTTTACAGGGACACCCACATTACTCGGGGATTGCGGCGTGGACGATTGTCGCCGTCGTTTAGCAAACCTATTGCTATAGTGTGTTGGTCGACTTTCATGAGCTGGAGGTTATCGGGCAACTCGGCCTCTTCACCAGTGTAGAGTACGCCATCAACAAACATTTTGTCCCTTACAAACTTCACCTTGTGACCCAGTTTCTGAAGACGTTTAGCTACTGGATAAAGTTGCCTGCGGACCTCCTCCACCACGTGTTCCCTTTAGCATGTAAGTACGGGACAATACCAAACTATGCTGATTCTGGTAGAGGAACCGGGCAACAATAGGATGAGGTCTATCCCGTTTCCTCTTGCCGAATCGGTGAACGTTCCCAAACTCGATGACGTCCTGTATGTCTAACTCATTATATAGGAAGAACTAACCAAGGACTCAGTGTCTTCTCGGACGTTCTCACTTAACCCAGTGAATACAAAGTTTGCTTTCATGGAACGGCATTGGAGGTCAGTTACCATTGATTTCAGCTCGTCCCTTTCATCACTAGCTTTCACCACCTTTGATAATAAAGCATCAGAGTTCGATCTCTCAACCCGTTTTTTTAATGCATTAATATCAACATCATGCTTATCTGTTTTGACCTTCACAGAATCAAACAACTGTCTAATCACTTCTGCACTTTATTTTAAATCAGGTGTTTGACAAGTCAATGTTGCGAATTTATCTTCAACGTCACGTACATGCGATGACAAAAGAGTGAGGGCATGCTGTATTTGGTCTATTTTAATAACTTGCTCCTCAATATGTTAAAGCCTGTTGCCCATACGCATCATTATATTGATAATGTCTGCATTACTGATTTCACCTAACCCTTTGCTCATGGTGTCACCATATAGTACTGTGCGCGTCTTTTCTAACACTGATGAGGTATTCATACCTGAAGGGGTAGCGTCATTGTCCTACATAGTATTGGTGTTTCTATATATACCATGCACGTGATAATGGGCACTAGAGCGTGACGAATCGCATACCGTACTCTGTTCTTACACCTGAGTTTACCTGTGGTATATATATAATATAGCTCTATGAACATATATATAAAATATAGCGTACAATTACCGACATCAAAACGTGCGAATTTTCAGGTATAGTTCACAATTTCAGTTCGATTCTAATAATACCTGCAGTACAGAAGAACTAATACCGGTCAATGACAGGATCTGAATGCATATTTTGAGTCACATAAATGGGTTCATTGATCGTTTTCTTTCCGAACGAACTATTAAGGGCACCATGGTCGCCGCCATCTTGTATTTCAACACAAACAAGTTTTTACCTTATGAAATCCATTCACAGCAGAAAAAAATATCATAATAAGCGGGGTCCCACCTTTGACCATATCATAATAAACAATATTTTTTTGCTTAGTTAAAAAAGGAAAAAATCGGTGCATGGGGAAAATATCATAATAACCGATATATCATAATAATCGATATATCATAACAAGCTTACAGTTAGTGTTGCATGCAACACTTGTCCCCTGCCATCAATTAAATTGACCTTGATAGCAATGAGGCCCTAAACATGGTGATCAATGTCTATTCTAGTAAGTGACCTTCACAGTTGACCTTTTGACCCCTAACTCAATCCCCCCCTTTATATTTTCTAATAATATTAGTTTGCATCAAGTTTAAATACAATCGGTGAACCCAATCACAAGTTATCATCTGGAAGCCAAAATATGACGATAAAAGTCTATTTTTAGCAACAGTGACCTTTGTAGTTGACCTTTTGACCCCAAACCTCATCAGCTAAAATTTTATGAAGTTTCAACCAAATCCATCAATCCTTTCTGAAGTTACCTGAAAACCAAAATTTGACAACAAAATATCTATTTTTAGCAACAGTGATCATTCGAAAAATGTAGGAGGAGATTGTTGTACAAACAAAAGTTAACGCCGGTCGGACGGATGGAAAACCCCATTCCATAATACTCCCATGAAATATGACGGGCCTATAAAAAAAGGAGTGTACCCTAAATAAACCGTGAAGCGGGTTATGATGAAAGATATAGCACAATAAACAGAGTGTACTCTAAACAAGAGGCCCAGAGGGCCTGTATCGCTCACCTGTGTATCAAAGCAATTTATGGCAAAATATTCTCCAAAAGGGAATTGTGTAGGGATCTCAACTGTTTCCAAGCTGTGAATCAGAAACTGGGTCCCTAGGGTTGTGGCCAGACCCCAGGATCAATTCTAATATCATGACTGCATTTGTCTCTTTTTGTATATGTAGTTTTGGGGTGAGGATCATAACCATTTAAAAGATATGACCCAGGGGTTAAGTCAGCAAGGGTGGGCAGACCTTGGGGTCAATTCTAATATCATGACTGCATTCATCTCTTTATGCCCAGCAATAGTATATATAGTTTTGGGGTGGGAGTCTCATCATTTCAAAGTTATAACCTAGGGGTTAAGTCTCCGAGGGTGGGTCAGACCCCAAGGCAATCCTCAAAACATATGTGCATTCGTCTCGTTATACTCAGCAATTTCATATATGGTTATATGGAGGGGATCTCAACAGTTTCCATGCTGTGACACAGAAACTAGGTCCTTAGGGGTTGGTCTGTACCCAGGGTATGTACTAATATCATGACTGCATTTGTCTCTTTATGCCTAGTAATTGTATATATAGTTTTGGGGTGGGGGTCTCAATTGTTTTAAAGATATGAGTCTCCAAGCGTGGGCTCATGGTTTATACAAAATTGGTTCCCCTTCATTCAAGGATGCTCCAAAAACAAATATGGACCAAATCCTTCCATTCCTACAGAAGAAGAAGGATTTTGAAGCATAATTTGCTATATTTTCCATATTGGGCCCCATCCCTCAGGCACCTGGAAGGACCAGAACAACGGTTTATATAAAATTGGTTTTCCTTCTCCAAAGGATGCTTCAGACCAAATTTGGAACAAATCCTTTCATTCCTACAGAAGAAGAAGGATTTTAAAGAATTTGCTATGTTTCCCCTGTTGGGCCCCGCCCCTTAGGCCCCTAGGGGGCTAGATCCATGGTTTATACAAAATTGGTTCCACTTCACCCAAGGATGCTTCAGATTAAATATGGAACAAATCCTTTCAATTCTACAGAAGAAGAAGGATTTTAAAGAACTTGCTGTGTTTCCCCTATTAGGCCCCTCCCCCTCAGGCCCCTGGGGGGCCAGACCCATTGTTTACACAAAATTGGTTCCCCTTAACCCAAGAATGCTTCAGACCAAATATGGAACAAATCCTTTCATTCCTATAGAAGAAGAAGAATTTTAAAAATCTGCTATGTTTCCCCTACTGGGCCCTGCCCCTCAGCCCCCAGGGTGGCCAGACTGACGATTTATACAAAATTGTTCCTCTTCCACCAAGGATGCTTCTGACAAAATTTGGTCAAAATCTGCTTGGCCATTCAGGACGAGTAGCGTTTTAAAGGAAAAGTTGACGCTCACGAAGCGGTTTATTTTTTGTGTTAAAGCTCCATAACATAAAAATGTGTTCAATTTACCTTAAAAACCCTTGTAATTTCCGCACCTGTATAATTTGCGCAGGTACTTTCTGAGGCTAAAAATCTGTAAAAAAGCTTCTACTCGAATATTTTGCGCACCAAAAAAAAACGAAAAAAAAAATGATGTTCATGCTCAGAAAAATTGATCTCAAAAAAATGATAGACAAATCGCTTGAGATCCTTGGGATTTCCTAAATTGCTCATTGTGAGTTCATAATATCTCTTGATGAAAGACATAATTAGATCTGTGTTCATGGCTGTTCGTTTGGCGACATTTACAGGTAAGTTACCCAGAGGGCATATCCACTGAGGCCGTCTGATCCCGGACAATAGGCTAGGTAGGATCGCCATGCTCCAGCGAAAATTATTGATACTTCTCAACACCACAGTTAATACAAATTACAATGCAGTAATTAGCTAACACTCTTTCTGTGATGACCGATTAACAATAGCTCTAATGAAATTGAATTGAAATTATTTGCAGTCGCGATTGACGGTCGGTGTTGTTATTTTTTTACTCACCAACACGTGGCGTGAAGCCCTATTGCAATGTCTGCTGTACTGCACTACAGACTGATTTGACCGATAATGGATTGTAAAAAATATGTTTATACTAGAAGCGTGGATATTCAATAAATTCTCTTCAAATATCCTCGAAAGAAAAATCTTAAAGCTAACTACACTATTTTTACGATGCTTCATTTAATTGATATTGAAATAATTTGTTATAATCTTTCCATTGCTACAAGGGAAAGGTTTTATGGCCCACAACCCTCTGTCCCTTGTTGCCACATCTTTCGTTAAAAAAAAATGGAGTACCTTTCCCTAAAGATACTTTGAACGATATTTGGTTTGAGTCTCTCTATTCTTACAGAAAGAGAAACATTTCACAAAATGTTCTACTATTTTCCCAAATATGCTCTAGAAAAGAGTTGAATACAATCTGTCCATTGGTACAGAGGTTGAGATATTTTTAATATTGATCTCATTTCCGCTAATGACCCCATCCCTCTGCCTGAAGATTAGTCACACTCTATGTTTACACAAAACTGAATCACTTTGCCCAAAGATGCCCTTGAACTTTGGATAAAATCCCTCCATTGTCCTTTGGGCCAGGTTCACAACCAAAATGTTTGAAAGTACACGAAACTGCAGAAATGTTGAAATGAAGAACAAATATTTTCATTTAAAATACTGAATAGATTGACTTTATTTATGCAATGGTATAAAGTAGAAATTGTGGAATATATTTGCGTTAGCTTCCAAAATTAACAATGATACATCATGTCTCTATAATCCTGCGATGCACTTTACTTGACTGCAATGCATAATTACTACCACACAAGCTTATTACGCATATGACCACCTTCCTCACTAACAGACAAATATTACCTACCTGCCCACTTTATCTCCACGACAAGCATACTCCCATTCTGCCTCCGTAGGCAGGCGCTTGGTCATCCATTTACAATAAGCCACGGCATCATTCCAGGATATGTGTAGCACAGGATGGTCCATGCTGCATAATAATATAAACAATGTTAAGTTATTCAGTGTAGTATTTTGTTTCTCCAATCAGTCTCTAAAGTAAACATGCACAGCAACAAGCTAAGGGAAACCTACATTTCATATTTGAGAAATAGCGATAAGCTGCCTGTCTGCTATTGGTTTGGTTTTCTGAACAGCTCCAAAATTTGATAAGGGGAAGGTTCATGTTCATTTATCCCTGCATCCTTCCTCCTTTCTGAGATATAGCGTTAACAATCTTTTGACCTGCAAAACCAATACAAGGAACCCGCTTATTTGCATAACGATTTTTCCAAATGAAAATATGCAAATAAGTAGGCTATGCAAAAAGGCGGAGTTGGGGTTTGGCTCCTTCCTACACACGTGTGCATCGTCCAGAAGACATCGACTTATGTACTCAATACATGTATTGGTCATTTGCATGCAAAGATGAGTTAAAAACATTATTTTGCAAGAAACAAAATTGTTTAAAATGAATTTTAAGTGTTGTTGTTTTCTGAAATGTGATTTAGAGTGAATGGTGAGCATGAATTGCATTTTTACATTTCAACATGGCAATACCGCTACACATGTGGATCTGCATTCGTTGAAGACACTGACGTTGTTCAATTAGTTAACATTCCTCAAGACTAAAATAACTACATAAATCACTGCTAGTAGTTGATATCTTCATTATATATATATATATTGGAACAAAAATTATCTAAGGAATTACACATTCTGCTTTACATGACCTTTACATGATCAAACTTTGTTTGTGTGGGAAAATGGCAGCAACTGTCAGAGTTGTCGTTCCTTACACATATTCTTACACATTCCATGATGCAATGCGCTGAGTGTAAACAATCGATCATTGCAGACATTGTAAAGCATGTGGTTTCACCATCATAGAACAAACTACAGGTATGATGTAGTAACAAATAAACAAATCTTATCAATAAATGTTGTTTTTAAATGTTTTAATCAATAATTATTCTGAAATAGGAATCGGTGGCTTTCGATATGAACTGGATCATGGCTAAATACAAATGTCTTCGTCGATGCATGCAAACATACGAAATATGGAAAATTGATTGGCGGTTATAAAGTGGAAGCATATTTCATAGAAACATAGATCAGTACATTTTCGTCGGAAATACCCCAAAAACATATCAATTTTCAGAATTTTCATATGCAAATAAGCGGGATCTGTGTAAAAGTTGATGCAAATAAACGGAGTTAAAATACAAAAACAAAGAAGGAAAAAATAGGGATCTGAGAATTTTATGAAAATAAGCAGGATAAGCATACAACCCATATGTAAATAAATGGGTTCCTCTGTATTCATGATGTAATACTTATGATGATGTAAACTCCCCACCCTGTCATGGAAGCATCTATGACAGGGTCATTGTGGGAACTGGCTCAGACAATGGAACCCCTTGAAGAACATTGTCAATGATATGGATCTCTTTGACAGACTAGGTCAGGGGAAACAAAGCTTCTCAATCTTTAGATGAGGGGACCCATTTGACCAGGATAATTAGCATCTATATATTACTTGATACCACCTACTAGTGTAGCATGACAAATGCATTATCATGGATTTTCAGTATACCCCAGAAGAAGTTAAGAACAACTTGGTTTTCCCATTTCCTGGCTTTCTGGGAGCATATTTTCTCAAAAAAGGAGTAGGAATTAACCCATTTGCGAGGGAGTTACCCCTGACACGAGGAAATTTCCCGACTCGAGGAAATTTCCCCTGATTTCGAGGAAATTTCCCCTGATTCAAGGAGATTTCCCTGACTCTTGGAAATTTCCCCTTTCCTCTAAAAGGACCTTCACCTTTACCTGTACACAGATCGATCAACTGACCGACCGTGACTGCCAGTTGTTCATGTAAGCGACAGTGAGTGCCTGTCAGTCTATTAATAGATGTGGTGAAAAAGCCTTGGTTAGCTGTGCCGATACCTTACCGTTGTTTCCCAGCCCGTCAGTTAAAAACGATGCTCTGACTTTGTGTATTGTATCATTTTCTGAAAGGCCGTAAAAGCAGATGTAAAACCCTCAAAATCAATTGTGTATTAATGACATATAAGACATCGTTTGAGGACTAATGTTTGCTACCAGAATGATTACTATATCTATTATATTTAAGTGCAACCAACAGCCGAATTGGGAATGTTTTGATTATTCAGAATTGGAACTCACATCACAGTCTCTCTCTGTTATCTTGCACGTGTATATATTTTTTGACCGCGAACCGGAGAGCTTTGCCGACAACATTCTCATTCCCAGTAAAATGCGGAAAACGATGAAAGAATTGTGTTTTAGAAAGTTTGTCCATCACCTAAACATATAACCAGCAAATCCTTTACAATATTATCCAAGGCTGTATTATGGATTTTTGTACCAATGAACCTTATCGTCGCTATCACTACAAAATTATATTGCTATCTAAGTCCGTGCTAATACCAGAGTTATGCATAATCAAAATTTTTCACATGTTGTAACCGTATAAATAATAATTAAGCATCACACGGTGTTTTGGATGATCAGCTATTTGCAGCAACAATTCGTGCTCTATTTCGTATTCGAAGTCCGAAGAAATTCATGTAAAAAACCCGGCTACTTTTGATGACCTACTTACAGGTGGCGCTGCTGATGTACATTACGTGACTCGATGTCAAATAAAAGTGAAGCGGAAATACTTTGACGAGTAACGTAGAATGTGTAAATGTCTCAATTTTTGTTTGTTTGTATACACTTTGTTTGATATACATAAAAAAACAAACCAGTAAACAAAACAAAATGCCTCGTCTCCAATAAGCATAGTGAAGCCATCATCCGGTTGGCCTTCGATCTTGACATATGTATTTGGAGGAATACTTTCAACCTTGAAATAAAATACTTCGTCTAAATGTGACTGATTTGGTTAGTCCATATTCTAACAGAGGGTAAACAGCGTTTGCAACACTACAGCACCACCGGCGACCCTTGACACACACCCAGGTAGAGCTAGCTGTCTGCTAACGGGTGTCTCAAGTTGGCAAAGCATGGTTAGCTTAACCATTATACTCATGTGTTAATATATTGGACATAATCATCATGATTTTAATGTTTAAACAGAAAACTGTATTGGAAAATTATAGAACAATCCGGATCACTTTTTATTAATTCGGACAATAAACAGAGTCCAGGCGCCGGTTATTCTTTTGGCTAGTAAATCGGAACATTTGTCAATCATAGTGGACAAGCCTTCCAGATCATTTGGTGAAGTGAACTGTGACCTTGTTACTGACAATTACGCAAGGAGCACTCTCATGTCGTAGGTATCTGATTATTATTTTCATTGTGCAGATGCGTAATGTCACGTTACCAAAATTGAGACACTTTTTAGTGAAATAATGATGTATTTCATACTAAAGTACTGATCCCTGTAATTTTTGTTCACTTTTTCCCAAATAGATATCATTATCATTTCATTTTGATAACAAGTTAATATTTCAGGAGCGTGGTTCTATCAGGGAATTAGATTAGTGGTTCTATAAATACAACCGGGAATATAATCATGGAAATGGTATCGAAAAACAGGTGTAGCTGTACCCAAATCGAGACACCCCTACCAGTTTGCAATTGGCTGATATTTGGAGATGAAAAAAGTAATATACAGAACATGGCATATCTTTGGAATACTAAAGAGTCAAGGGTTGTTCTGTATGACTTTCTTTTCAAACTAGCATAAGTTGTGAAATAGTAGGATTGTGAAAAGTCAAACACAAACTAGTTTCATTATCTACATGTATATAACCGTTGTTGTTTGTTGGGTTTTTTTTAACATTTATTCATCTGGTAAGAACTGCAATGGTCATTGATTCTACAATGTCTATATAAAGATCTAATTGTCCATACCATAGTTAACGAAATATTCCAGAGATCGTTTTTCTGTATTAAAAAGATAGAAACTCACTTCTCTGGAAAAGGTACATGTATTGCTGCATTCTCATAATTTTAAAAAGAATAGAAAAAATCACATATATCTGATGAACAACTTGGAATTCTTCCTCGTTGGAGAAATACCTGTCACTGTTTACCTTAAGTTCATTTACGTTTTTTCTCCATTTTCTTATCGTTGATAGTTAGCAACTTTGATTCGGGAAATCTTGGTGAAGCCACGATTTTCAATTTTTTGATGTCAGTTCGATATAGTTACCCGTACTTTTTTGTTCCTTAAGTAAATGTTACAGATCATCTTATCTATTATAATACATATGTATAATGTAATAGCCGAAATGAAATAAATGTACGTTTATACACATGGAAATCAGATGCTGGTTATCACTTTTATTGAGCATAAGTGAAGTTTTCGAAATGTGTTTCCTAATTCTTTTCCATTTGATTTTGTAAAAGTATATGTATTATTTTTCTTGAACAGAAGAAATGAAGTTTATAGTATGTGGTTTGGAACGCTGGCGTTTAAAAAAATAAGATACGAATGACATAGTGTCGGAACGCGAAATCAACGGATAGATGCCAATTTGTCTACAGACTATAGGGGTGGTATTTTTTGTGTGAAATGACATTTGTTGGAATTTTATTAGGTATTGATAATGCATACTAGAAACACATATCGGGATCATTTTGACACTTTACCAACATATAAAAATAAAGACAGAGACAGATTCTGTGGATCAAATCTAAAGATCGCTATCAATTTTCTTTTTTCAAATTTGTTATGCAAAGAAACAACATATTTGTTAAAAGGATAAAAATATGACAAAAACTGAAATGTTCTTACAGGAATCCGGAATCTGGTTGGTTTCAAACTTTTATTAGGGCTTTTCACCAATTGGTGAAATGACCTATTGTTTTCGTTATGTTTCTTATTCTTCTTATTCTTATTCTTCTTATTCTTATTCTTCTCCCCCTATTTTGTGAACGATGAATCTTTTGATTGGTAAAAGATAGGTTTATAGTCTTATAGATGATCAAGCAACATTTTCAAGTAGGTCAAATATCCAACATGGCCGCCATGACGTCATAGGTTAAAATCTTTATAACCGCAATAACTCCAAAACGGTTAATTGTACAGAATTGGTGCAATTATATTATTTGTAGATAATTTCCATATCTCACTTTATCCTATTACATGTTTATACAAAATATTTCTAATAAAAAAGCTCGCTGTTGGGTCAAAGGTCACTTTTTTTTAAAAAAAAAAAACATTCTTTTTTCATTTTTTATCAAATTTCTTCTCCAGATCGATGTAGAATACCAATCCGATGAATTTGATGTTTTATTTTTTTCTGTTACTTTCACCGTTAACGTTTAAGGTCATTTTGAATTTTTCCTTTGATCTTTTAAAAATGCCGACAAAATGTTCAAACTTGTTTTATTCCAATATCAATGACAAATATTTCATTTAGTTGTTATGGAAAAG
>JAULCA010430757.1:0-11429 GCA_032360845.1 Crassadoma gigantea
TCAGATATCTCCATCGGATTTAAATCAGACTTGGTATATTGCTTTATCGGGGGCAAAGTGTTTCTCAAACAAATCTTGTTTCTTTTTCAGTTCGATTCGGATGAAGACGATGATTCCGACAGAAGTCAGAGCCCAAAGCCATACAGAGACAAGATTGTACGCCTGGAACCACCCCCAGCAACAACAAAATCGTCTCGCTTAATTCCCGAGTTATCTCCCACTTTGGACGAGATAGGTTGGAGCAGAGAGCCGAGAGGCATCAAACAAATTGACAAAGCTGGAAAACGTGAATGGAACATTGACGGCAATGTAGTATCATTTAATGGAAAGAAGTTGTTATATAACTTTAGTAAACAAAACCGACAGACTTCAGTAACTTCACTTTCTCTATTGGATGCAAAGAAATACTCTCCATACCCAACTAAACACGAGGCATCATTCAGTTCATCCACTGACAAGAAAGATTTGAACGATATGAATATTGCCTATCAACAAGGACAGAAATATGTTTACCAGGTTAAAAGGCCTGCAAAACCAAAGCCAACCGGGAATTCTCTTTCACCTGTTAGAGGATCTACCAATTCTCTGTTGTACCCAAATAGGCCTTTGTCCCCGAAAGGGCCAGGTGTTCAAAATAGTCAGGTGAAGCAGTTAGGCCCAGAGGGAGTGGTCAAGGTAAGGCAATTAAACTTAGCCCCTGGGGGGCAGTTAAACGAAGCCCCTGGGGGAGTGCCGAAGGTGAAGCAACTGTCCCCTGGTGGTCAGCCACAGATGATCGCAAAGCATGGACAGAGTGGCGGGACAGTAAAGATAGGAACACCGCCTACATCAACAGGTAGTCCCAGGCTCCCGATGGCCATCAATAGTGTGTCACCTACAGGTCAGCGAATAATTAAGATTGTGGCTGCCCCAGGACAGCAGCCCCTTCAGCCTGGTCAGGTGATCAACCTGGCAGAACTTGGGCTTGGGGGTGGGATTGGTAAAGCCATGAAGGTCACTGGAAGTGTGCTGCAACTTAAAGGGCAGAATACGGGCATCCCCTTGTCGGGGAAGACTCGCATTATCTACCAGGGAAGCGTGTCAAAGACGGCAGCCGGGCCAAATCCTGGGACACCAGTTACACCACCTCAATCTCAGGCACCTGTTGCTGATAGTGATAGTGTAAATAAGACAGCACAGCAAACACCAGCAATAATTACTTTGGGCCCCACCTCAGGGTTATCTCCCCTGTCAACACATAATGTGAAACAAGCTGCTGGCAGGTCTACAGAGCAGGACAGTATTTTTAAAAAATCTATCCTGCAGTCAACTGATACACAGATTCCACAGGGAGTAGGGACGCCAGAGAATAAAAATATCTTGGGTAATGCTCCTGTCAAGTCAGGACCTCCACTCAAAACAAGTGCTTTTGATACTGCATCTGTGATAAGTGACAAAATTAGTGGTGATAGTTCTCCCAGCTCTGACCGATCAAACTCCAGTGATGAGGATATACCAGAACTCTTTCCCATGAATCCTCCACAGCAACCACCGAAAAAACGCAAACTCATGGAGGGTTCCAGCAGTTCCTCTCTCTCACCGTCCAAAGTGTTCATTCAAGGGGGCAGATCCAGTCCCTCAAATGTTCATAGTAACAGTCCATCAAAGTCTCCAGTGGCTAGCTATTCCCCTAAACAGTCAGCAGGAAGCTCCCCAAAATTGGACAGTCCTCCTAAATTATCATCTCAGTCTGTACTTGGTCCTCCCAAACTCACATGTCCTCCCAAAATACAAAGCCCGCCAAAGTCCTATGGACCACCAAAACTGACTCCTGTTCAACCACTGGATAGTAGCACTGACAAGCTTTCAGAATGGAAGCAAAATACAAACTGCAAATTCCCACCATATAAATCCAACCAAACCAATGGGCCAGGTGAGAATCGAAAGAGTGTTTTTGATGCATTTGACATTGGGAATTCTACCATGAAGAACACTAGTTCCGATCTTTGTACCACAAAGCAGGAAACTAATTCTGGAAATAGTAGAAAGCTTATATGTGATTCAAATGATAGAACAAAAGACAGTGTTCCCAGAGCTGCCACACTATATGTAACAGAACAAGTTAGGACTTCTCCGGCAGGTTTACGTGATACTAGTAGTGCAAATTCTGACAATGTTTCACACGCTGTGGAAAATAGATTATGTGATCTGGGGTCGTCAGAAAGTAACACAGACACTGGACCTCATGATTTTGGGTTGTCGGAATCTTACTCGGATAACAGTAAAAGACAATGTGATCTTGGGTCGGAATCTAACTCCGACAATGGTAAGAGACTACGTGACCTTGGGTCAGAGTCTAACTCTGACACTGGTAAAAAGTCTCCTGATAAGGGCAATCTCTTTGACAATTTTGCAACATTTCTGCACACTGAACCTAAAACACCATCTCAACCGACATCTCGGTCAGCGGGTCGCAATTTGTTCAACAGTCAGAATAGGTCGTCATCTTCATCCCAATCTTCATCATCGCCGTCATCGTTTTCATCGTCATTTACTTCATCATCTCATTCATCAGGTAGATCTATTTTTGACAGTATTAGTCCTGCTACGAATGCCTCCAATCACAACAACACGTCAGCTGTAAATATTAGCCAATCGGAGGCGTTGGGCACGTCAAAACCGAGTCTTACACAGAACATGATGGATAAGGTCTCGGCTTTCGCTGCTAACCTACACACAGGGTCACTTGCCAGTCGTCTAGGAAACATTTCCCCACCGAAGTCATCGCCAGGGGCAACAAGCTCACATCATCAGTCACTGAATTCACAGGTGAGGCTAACCTAAAAAAATATGGAGTTTATTTAGTACCAAGAACAAAAATAAGTTTTAGAAGTGCATTCATTTTAAATATGTATTCAAAGGATGGTAACTGTTTTTGTGTATTTTGGTATTCCAAGGTTGACCTCTCAGTCAAATTTTACTGTCTCTTAGCACCCGTTACTAAGATACTGATTGCCTTGTACAACAGTTTTCAATATCATTCATTGTCTTTAGTACAATGTATATTGACAGTTATAAGATTGACATAGAGCTAGCTGAAAAGTCACTGTAATAATTTAATATTTCTGTGGTATTATATTATCTAGATAATTCTGTCATATTTTAATAATTTGATAATTTTGTGTATTGTAATAATTTGATATTTCTATTGTACTAATTTGATATTTCTGTTGTATTCTAATCATTTGATATTTTTGTTGTTTTGTAAACCTGATATTTTGTATTGTAATAGCTTACATCTGACCTATTGCAATAGTTCTCAGTAATAGTGCAAAAATCGGTTATTTTGTCTTATTGTTCAATTTTGATATCAAAATGCTGTGTTGCTATAGATTTGATAATTCTGTAATATTGTAAAGTGGAAATTTTATAGGTGTGAAAATATTTGCAATTTTTTTTCTTTTGGAATAAATTAGCAAGAAAATATCCACTCTCAAATATTTATTAATCACTATAAAGATTACAGATATGTACAGATAAATTTCAGAACTATTGAGAAAGGAAAAAAAATTCACCTCCATGTGAACATTTTCAAATATCAAAACACAAGTATTTCCACATGTGAAAATTTCAACTTTTACAGTATTGCAATGATTTGACAATTCTCATGTGATTTGATATTTCCAGGGAACAAGTAACAGAGAATACCAGTCGAACACAGTAGTCCATCAGGTATAATTAGAAGAACTTTAACACCTAACATAAATATCACGATGTAAACCTAATTAATCAGATTTCAGCATCCAATAGCATGTGGTACAGTGTAGTCACAGGAGCATTATTGTAGTTTTAGCACTATATACTATATACCGGGAAACTTTCGCCAAAAAAATTAACCCGTTTCAGGTAACATTCATGTTCGCCTAGTGTCAATTTCACCCTTCAAATCTTTTTAATATATATTACATGTTGTGCACTTATATTAGCTGTAATGATAAATTTGCCATCGCTGGAGAGGGCGAATGTGAAAGTTAAACTTCTGCGAAAATTTCCTGGCAAATATTTTACCACCAATTCATTGGGTTTGATCACTGCATGCTCATTTTCTATAATAGTGATATATATTAGCTTGGATATTCCTGTAGAAATTTTGTAGATAGAGATATAGAAATTATCTTTAGAGTAAAGACTGGTTATGATTATTAAAGGTTTAAATCAAGTGAGTTTTTTTTTGTATTATAATCTAAAAATTTCATTTAGTAGGTTTTATCTGAAAAAAAATACTTACCGGTAGTTGGACGAACTGAATACTTGTCTTTTCCAATCACACATTAAAAAAAGTTGTCAGATTTTTTCAGGAACATCGTTTCTGCTGCCCATATATTCCTTCAGTCAAAAAGATACAAATTTGGTTACTTTTTAGCAAAAATGTTTGTTTTTTTTTTTTAACACTTTGCTTGGAAAGGCCCACCCTCTGTTTCAGGGGTCAGAGGTCAAATCTGGTTAAATGCCAAATGCAT
The DNA here is from genome assembly GCA_032360845.1 of Crassadoma gigantea. Taxonomy (NCBI): domain Eukaryota; kingdom Metazoa; phylum Mollusca; class Bivalvia; order Pectinida; family Pectinidae; genus Crassadoma; species Crassadoma gigantea. Next base: position 4,500 of record JAULCA010430757.1, read on the forward strand.
AGTACATCATGTATTTCTTTTCATATTATCTTACCAAAATTAGCTATGGGGTACTTGTCTAGCAAAAATATTCTATATATTGAATATAATAGTGAAACCCCATCTGGAGACAGAATCAGTATCAAAATCAGATTTATCAATGAAAAAAAAAGGCTGTATTTTCTCAAAGTAAAAGATTTTAAAAGTGAGGAACACATTGTATTTATGAAATCACCCCTTGATTTTTAAACAGTGGGTTGCAGAAAATCTAACTTTTGAGAGGAAATGTGAAAACTATATAAATATTTCCATTGTAGCAGGGCCAGATCTTTATCTTTGTTTATTCTGCTTGATCTATAGTGTAAACATTTGTGCAATTCGTTGTATTCCCTGCTGTTAGTCAAATACAACAAAGTATTTCTGATTTCACCGCTTTTGAGTTTGATCCACACTGTCCACAGGCCATAGCATTCTCTAATATAATTCTATTTGATACATTATAATAGAAATACGAATTTTACATGAATTTTTGTAACAGGGATATCAGCTGTAAGGCAATCAATGTACATAACTTCATGTTTAATGGGTATTTTCGCAGCAGCATGCTTTTTGTCCTTTTATGGGAAGATTCAGCTTGAATTAAAAGAAAATGCAGCGAAAATTTCAAGTTCCAGGCATTATTAAAAGTTCCAGACTTGGAATACAAAATTAAAAGTTAAAAGTTTCCATTTGCTAATCAAGTTATAAAAGACTGATCTGTTTTCTGCAAATTTTACTCTGCCAATGTTAAACCCCCCTCCTCTCAAAAATGACCCTGCTCAAATTCAAAGCTGAATGCAATATATTATCATATACACTAAATGAAATAAGTTTTAATGATGTTTTGTACTATCAAAACATAATGAACATGTGTAAGCCTAAATTACGATGAAATCAGAAATGCTGCCTGTTCTAGTAGAAAGTGTGTCTGCTTTAATTTAGTCTTCATGTTTGTATTTACATTACAGAACCCAATGATGGGTTATCATCCTGGGGACCAGTACCCCGCCCCCCAGGGCAGCATGTACCAACCCCACCAGGTTGTGTACCCGCCCACGCCCCTGGGGTACTATCAACGACCAACAGTTATCACACGAATCAATCCTAGCCAATACTATGCGCATGGACAATATGGCGTACAGTATTACAACATAGTAGGTTACCATAATTAAGTTCTGATTTAGTCTGATCAGTTTTGTCATTCATTGGGTTTCTGTTTGTCATTTTACTCAGAAACAATATTTACATGAGCAGTTTGTTCAAGAATCCTTTAGTGTCACTTTGATTGGTAGGTAATAAATTCCTCACAGGAATTTTTAGATGGAAAGGTACCGAGAAAGATTATCAAACTTGGAACTAGATATATCTAGGAAAGGTAGAGTAGAGTGTTAATAGAATTATCAATCTTGATGAAAGATATTTCTAGGAAAAACAGTGTGATTGTGATTGTAGGAGGATTAAGATGATGATAGGTGAAGTATGAAGATGATGACTACATGTCATTTTGAATGTGTGGATGTGAGTGTGAGAGAATGTGCTATTTTTTGTATACTGGTATGTGAAATACATTTTTGAAAATAAAAAATTACATAAATATAAGATTTGCTAAACATAAAAAAAATGTTTGATATCAGAGATAATCAGATTAATATAACATCGAAGAAAAGCAGAGTATTAATAGTATACTTAAACTAGATACAAGAGTACATTCAGGAAATTAATTAGAATGTCTCGTACCAAAACTAGGTCACTGTGACTTACACTTTTAACCTCCTTTACTATTTCATATATATGTAAAATGATATCTGTTTCACCTAAAAAAATAAGTCGATCTAAAAGTAACTTGGAGATCAAATTAAAGTTAATTTATATGCCATAAAGAAAATCTTTTCTCTTTTCAATTTAGGACATTTTGCTTTAATTTATGAGGAGAATGATTAAACGAAGGCCTTGAAAATTGAATTTGGGTCACTGCCATATCACAAGCATAGGAAAAAGACTTGTCAGAAACACAATCAATGCAATTCTGATCAGTTTGTTTTGATTTGCAGTCATGTTGATTTTGTTTGAACTTTTAAAATTTAATTGTTTAAAAAGTGTGATTATGAATATGTGATTTGACTACAGGTAGCTAGCTAGATATGACCCATATAGGAAAAACTAATCCTATTCAATTTAAATTTATTTTATTTTTTGAGAGTTTGGATGAATTATTAGTTTTCACAATTTCTACATTATTTTACTGTAGTTTTTAGAACCACTTGTCCAACTGGAGATTTAACAAGTCGCGGACTAAGCTGGTTACCCTTATTGACTGGCCCAAGATATGTATGATAGACTGGTAGATACATTGCTACCTGTCCATTTTAGTTCCTGCGTAGTAACTGCATGCTTCAGTTGGAATTTATGTTTGCATTTCATGATTGCTTCCCTTCTAATACATTTATCTTGCATGCTGCATGAACTGACATTTTCAGTCTTATAGAATGTATATGGCATGGACTGACTTTGGAAAGACTGCATGGACTAACTCTGTAATCATAAAACTTGCACAGAATGGATTTATTTCTTCTATAATCCTTAGGTCTATGCATAATTGTCATAAGATTTTGTGTTATTCCAGTATGTAAAAACATAGCATTGCATCACTTCCATTACTTACGTAAGTCTTTGACATATACTTACTGATCAAGATCTTCTACGGACACAGGTGTATGCCATCCTTATGTCCATATAGGCCAAACAAAAATCAAGTGTTTCTTGTTACATGCTTGCACAATTTAGGGTAGATAGGTAGGGGGAAAATATTAATTTTGGAAAGAATTTCAACTGGTTTGTGTAAGGGAGTAATCTTTAAAAAGAACATCTTTGAAAATTGCAAAAAACAGGTTTATGATAGGCACACAAAATGTGGGAAGGTAGGGTTACCAGAAACACAGAATATAACTTCTTTGGCCTTAGAGGTGAATGTCAAAGATAATTTCTTTCCACAGAATGTGTATTTTTTTTCGGGACCTACTCTGTGTCATACAATGCAAGGAATGGTATACATACCAGGTACATCTATACCTGTAGATCTATGTGTTCATTAATAAAGATTTCACAATCATGGATGAAAATAGTGAACATATGCATTGTGTCTGTTTCTTCATATTTCTGCCACATTTTGTATACCTGGTAATCTTGAGATTTCTACATACATAAAAACAATCCAAATTTTTCTTTCTACAACGAAGAGTTGTCTGTGCTTGAGCTGGAGATTTCAATGTTGATTGATAGGATTCTATCATGAGTGCATATTATTGAATATATAATCTGTATGTGTGTTCATCCTCCAATTCAATTTTTGTATCATGGTGGTTTTTTAAAAATGATGTCTCTGTATTAAGTCGTCTCTTTGAAACAACAAAAGTTTCTATCTTTGTCTCGTATCATCAATTATGTTGCAGATACTTTAGCGTTAGTCTTGTTACAGGAAAACTCTAATAGCAGTATGCTGTTATCTTATCAGATGCACTTGAACAAGCAATAATATTTTACTACAATAAAATGTTTTCTACTTAATTTATTTTACAATTTTAGGATCCTGACCAACCGGACCAAGGGGATTCATGATGAAGTGAAAATGTAGCCAATCAAGAGGATTGTACTGAATCATCAATGAAACTTAATAGCCAATCAGAATAACTGAGACATCACTAACCAATCACAAGCCTGCATAGCTGGCTATTATGTTACAATAGCCTTTCAGAGTTCTGAATCTTTATTGAACAAACAAACATATGAAGAACTCTGTCACTGAAGTGACTCCATAGATGGACACCGACAAAGGATATTTTTATAAGAGTTTATTTGAGAGATTTTGTAATGCATTGAACGGATGGACTGAATGATGCTTATGAATGGAAAAGTACTGATACATTGAAAAGACGAATGTTGAGTGAAGATTTCATTAAGTTAAACATTTTTATGTACAATACACATTATTGTTATTGTATGTGTATATAAATTTATGAACGATGAAGTTGTGCAACATACAAGACGTTGTGTACAAGTAGACTTTTTCAAAGTTTATTTAATGCATGCAAGAATAACAGACTAGACAAAAGTTAATACTAAAATACCACAAATTCAACCAATTTAGCCTAAAAATGTATTGAAGCAATGTATGTCAGTTGTAATATATAAGCATACATTTTATCTAAATTCATCTTTTTTTTTTAGGGCTACCTTGCACAGTTAATGTGTTAGTTGTATAGGAGTTACCTCCCTTACCCAAGTTACTGTAGTGCTTTCAACTGTATGTAATCACCAAGATCATTATCAGCAGATATTCTTACGAAACTTTGGTTTTGTCTAGGTATTCCCGTACCTCTGCCAAAAACTGACAAAATACATTTTAGAATTTTTCCAGCAAGAAAATAGTTGTGATAAATTATTTCTGAAATGAAAATCATACCTTGATTAACTTATATGCAAAAAAAAATATACATAATGAAAGATGAAATTTCCAAAGAAGAACCAATGTAATACAAAGGTCAAGGGTAAATGTTACACTGTCACTCTAACGAGCAGAGTTACCTTATCATTGATAGTACTCTAGCTAGGTCGCTCTATAGGTATATCCAAAACAACATCAAGGGAAACGTCTGTATATATGAAAAATATAGAATATATGACAGTGGAACTCCCACTCATTTTGCCTGCACTAGGGTAGGGATCCATCACAATCTATAAATCTAAATTATCATTTGTTACTAATATAAACCTTACAGCTCTTTTATGTGTAAATCTTTTGTAAAGGGGATGTTAGTTAATGTAAGGTAATATATAACCTTAAAATAGTTATAAATAATATTATGTGTTTAATTTCACTAATTTGAATGAAATTTTATTTTGAATTATTGCAATTGTACAGGAAAAAGGGGAGGTAACTCTAGATGTCTCTTCAGTTGAAAATAGAGTGCTGCATGAAATAATTTGGTTAGCCAGATTCTGTCATTTATTGTGTCTTTAGTAAAGTGTGGGATTTTTTTTTTGCATTTTGCAACTTTTTCTGTGATGACTCTACACCATTTCTTAGATGTTGTGTTCATATTAGGTATCGCTGGAGGATTTTTTAAAAATATTGAATTTATATAAATTTGTATATTTTAAAATCCATTGTAAAGTAACCATGTATTTTTTTTGTTATTTTTTTTTTTATTATTGGAAAATAATTTGGTTGTTGTTGCAAAAAAAAAATTGTTCATGAATATAATATATAACACAATTTCATGCTAAAAACCATATGTAATGTTACTGCAAATGCAAGAATATACTCATGAAATATTTAAGAACAAATTTAATCAGATGTGATAATGTGTGGATTTATATATAAAAATGAAATTTGGTTTGCAGTATAGGTATGAAAAGGAAAAAAAAACTCATTAACCCTTTCACCCCTATGTAATTTAAGTAAACTCTACCATGCATTGATATGGATGTGTCCATTATATGTCTACAGTGGTGAAAAGGGAAGTGTGAGTTTAGGAAACGTTGGCACATTAACATGCATGTATCAGAAACAAAAAACAAATGAAATCTTGATTGTTGAATGCCTTGTTTCTAAGAGATATCTTTTTCAACACACTGTCTGATGACTAAACATTGTTTATTTCTTTGTTTGTGTACCTTTGGAGGAGGGAGGGGGGAACTTATTTTTGTGATGTCATTACATTAATTTTAATATTATATGTAGAAGACAAAAATATCAAAGTCATGCAAAATGACCTACTTGCAGAAATCATTTTTGTGATATCATTACAGTAGTTTTAATATAATGTGTAGATATCAAGGTCATGCAAAATGATCAAGATCATGCAAAATGGTCAAGGTCATGCAAAATGGTCAAGGTCATGCAAAATGACCTACTTGCAGAAATTCAGTACAGTATATGACATAATGAATATTTTAAGAGGGCATGCAATTGCAAATTTTTAATATTAGCCCGCAGGAATATTTTGAAAAACATCAACTAACACCATCTTTGAGTTTCGTAGTGAATATTCAGTAAATGTTTAATAATTTTGTTTCAATAAATACTACAATGTAGGTTCTGTTGTGGGGCTAGTAAAATTGTACAACCTAGTTTAAGCATGTTAGAGGTCATGTGTAAGGCAAGCAGGTATAGGTATAATTTTAACAGCTTCATTTGAAAGGACCGTCACTGTACTCTCTCAGAAGCATGCCAGTACATAAAAACTCTGTCATTTGAAATTAAATTTTTACTTCATAGAGTAAATTATTATATAGTGATGGTAATAGTTTTGGTATTATAAATATGTTTTTGATTTTTCTTTGAATACAGCTTGCGTTGGATATTAAATGTTATCATTTGCATTAAGAGTGGTATCTAATATTACATAATATAATAATATATTGTTCAATGTCAAGTAAAGTAGATTTATTAACATTGAATTGAATTCTGCTAAAACAAATTTGGGATATGATGAAATTGGTATATTTTTGTTTTCCAAGGAGATTTTTCGACTCATATAAATGACCACAGAATGTCCCTTTTCACAATTTTTACTTGTCTTTGGTTTGGCAAAATTTATCTTTTTCCAATCACAACCCCTGTTTTTCAAATCATTCTTCATTGCATGAAGTAGAGACCAATAATATTCTTGTCTATGACCTGTGTCAATGTAGTGTTTAAGGGGAAATAACTCATGATATGCACAAATTCTACAATTTGTTAATGTCTGCACATGATCATGTATTATTATGTGTTTTGAGAAATAATTCTTTCTCATCAGTTGTGTACATTTGAATAAATTGTTTGTACATATATGTAATGTATGACAGAATTTGAATTTCTTGTTTGTTTTATATTTAGAGCGGTGAAATTGTCTCATTATAAAGTTTGAC
>JAULCA010430768.1:0-23784 GCA_032360845.1 Crassadoma gigantea
GCTAAAACGTGAGTATTTCTGTTATCGAGTAGGTGATATTTAATTTAAGACAGGTTTAAAGAAAAAAATTACTACTTCCGTTGGTCATATTTTGGGTTAAAAATCAAGTTTTTTTTTTACATATTTTGGTGTTTTTTGATGTGGTAACCATGGTTTTCACAAGCCCCAAATCTGGCGAAAACTGGTTTTAAAAATAAATCGTTCTTCTAAAATAATTGTATTGAAAATGTAGTTAATGAATATATATATATAGGTAGGTGTATTATGCAAGACGAATCCACTATCCATGGTTATTCGAGACATGCCCTTTATTTTTAGGAACAGACCATTTCTACTGTAGACTGCTACCTATAATTGACGCAAAGTTCAAGAAACAATGACCGTTCATACAAAAACGCTAAGAATACATTTTATTTTTTATAAATGTGATATTTTATATAAAAGTTTAGTTCTAAACTATTTTATACAACGTAAAGATTTACAAAAAGTACAAATTTCATTTAAAGTATTGGTAGCAAAAATAGTTATTAACAACCAAGGTTGTCTGTCCTTGTAACTGGAATCAGTGAACACCATAACATAACCATAATAGATCAATTTAAATGTACACATGTATTGCATAAATTACTACAAATATACGTATAAGATTATTAAGAAATTTGATCCAATAGTGAAATAAGGTAAAAATGTAAAAAAAAATGTATAAACATTTATATGATCAGGTAAAACATACATTGATAGATGGAGATGCCGTTCACTACATTAATCCGGTAGATTTATACATGCATTATTTTCTTCTTCATCGAAATTCCAAAAAGAATGTGGTCCTTTATTACAGGTGGCCCATAATATAAGTTCAATTAACATGAAAATAACTACAACTAAAAGTTTAAAATTCGTATGATAAAACAGGTGGCCAATTTTAGTTTTGGTCTCTCCAGTAAGTTTGACTTAATTTCCCGTGAAAAGACTTTATGTAAAGGCGTGGTCATAAAAGAAATAAAGTTCAATCCAGTTATGCATCTGTGATCGACTAAACCTGTTGAACTGCATCTATCACAACAGTAAATAACAACATCATATTGTTACAGAAAGTGTCGGAAAAAAAACTTTACAAAATAACTAGTTAAGGATTTTTGGAGCAGATCGTATACTGTTAAATATAAAAAAAACTTTACTAACCATACTGGCTGAATATTTTAATAGTATTGTATACGTAACTTGAACTTCAATTTAGAACTATTGCATGAAGCATGCTTGGTGGAAAAATATAATTGACAAGAGGACTTATATATGTAAAATACATGAAATTACAAATATAGCAAGAAGGAAAATCGTCTGCAGATATATATTTTTTTCGATTTAAACCCCGAAAAAACTCATTTATCACAAACCGATTTTGTATGTCTATATTTGTTTTATTCTGCAAACTTATTTTTCCGTGCGTCTCCTTTATTGTAAAATCAAGCTTATCATCAACGTGTAATGTTGATGCAAATCACCAGGAGGAAGCCAGTTTGAATCAAAAACCTTTTGATGTAATTGCAATAGTATTCACATGGGTTAATATAAGGCAGTGGATATTATATATATCAACATAATGGCTTATATAAAAGGCTAAATTAACGCAGATATTGTGCTGACTCACATCGGCTGGTTTACCATCAGAGGGGCTGTCTCGGTACCAGGCTGTGGCCGGTATCTAACTTGTTGAGAAGCAAACGGGGGAGGTGGTGATATTATGGCACCACCTTGAACCGAAGTCTGGCCTGGAGGCAAATACGACGGAGGACCGCCCTGATTTGGTGGACCTGGGACATACTGATCATGTGTAGATTGCCACAGATAGATGACCGCGTCCCTGACCAGATGTTCGGAAGATACCTCTCCAATCGCCTTCAATATAAACACACCATCCTCTGATATTTCTGATCCTGCAAACCGTCCAATGTCGTTGTCAGACGGCGATGGAGTTACTTCCTTTGACAGATACAGGTAACGCTTGATGTACCTGTAACAAAATAAGAGAATATCGAAGTGTTAACAAAAACATAGTTAAAACTCAAAATCGATAAAGACTAACATGGAAACCCTGGAAAATGTACAAAGAGAGTCCGACCATGTGTTCCGACACCTTAACTAAGTGCCTTCTGCCATTACAGATTACCATTGGTTTAAACCAATTAACAATCAGTCGTAGCACAGACGATACATATACAGCTAGCTAATAGTTACTACATGTAATACCTTCGAAAATGATTTGGCCTTGATATATATCATCTAGAAGAAGAATGCATGAAACAGTTAGCTGTAGACTTTGAAGAATTTCTTTCATGAATAACTGAGTGCACGGTGATTTAATGGTTTGGTATTGTTGTAATACAGGATATCGATTATTAACTATCGATCATAATCTATCAAATAGCTTCGAAAAGAACATTTCTTATTTCCTTATAGATATTAATCTGGACTAAGGGGGACATATTCTTTATACTAACTGTGGTCGACCTACCGTTTCCTAAAAACTGGCACCAAGACTGTTAAGAGCTGTAGCATACCACTCATCGTGGTAACAACCGATACCACCACGAACCAAAGCCACAGGAAACACAATACCATCTCGTAGTAAGTGATATTATTGAGGGCACATTGCACTGTCCATCTTTGTATTGATTGAAGTTGTCGGATTTGAAGATCACACAACACTATACGAGTAAAGGAACGATCAAATGAACGCCATTCCATTGTTTGGTTGCTGACAATATCATCAAACATTTGCCTTCCAAAGGAAGACTGGTTTTCAGACGTCAGAAAGCCGTCCATGACAGATAACTGTGTGATGATGTTGATGAAGTACAACAGTTTTGTGAACAGGAAGAGAAGTGTAAGCCATCCCCATGGACATCCCTTCATCACAGTGGAGTCAATCCAGCTCTTTACGTACCGTCCAACTTGTCTCCCCATTTGAGCTCGGTCGGCCATATTTAGAGACTCGTAGCCGTCAGTAAGTCCGATGATCTTTGTAAATCTGAAACCAACTAAACTCTGCCCTACTGAAAGAACTATGTCAGGAAGTTTAAACAGTAGTGCCTGCACCAGCAGAATCAGTGGAAGCCATCGCCATTTGAACTTCTGATCGCGCTCTTGTCTATCAATTGGAATGTCGTTGTCAATAGTAATATAATACGATCCCGATTCGCCACAAACTTTGTTTGTATAGACAGTCATCGGATTTGTAAATCGTGCAGGTGTCCAGCAGTTTACGGGATCAGAGGAAATCTGGATAACAAACGTCAAAGCCGCGAATAAGACAATGATTCCCACTGTCCACGTACTATTGAGTCTTCCACATTGGTCACTCATACGTACACTGGACTGTGTCAAATATCCTAGAAACGGCCGGCAAACCATTGTGTCGATAATCTGTAATGATAATTACCTCATTACAGTATAGCGTTTATGTTATTTCATTGCTGGAAAAGCAAAAAAGCAAATAGTCATCACTGTTTGTTCACTTTTATTATAAATAAAATGAATAGATGAATAATGTCCATTTGAATTAACGACTTTGGTATTGAACCAAATGCAAGTATTGTTTCTCTCAACTTAAACTTGTTTTACCGAAATCGGACATCATCATTTAGCAGCAAACAGGTTTTATTAGTAAATAATTCGGATTTCAGTCAATATCTTTATGCTGTGGTGTTCTCTTCACAACGATATAAGATAATATTAAGGTGAGCGTCTTTTAATCATTTTACTTTTAGAATCACTAGATTTTTTTTGACAGAAAGTTAAATGTTGATATACTTTATATGTAAATATTCACATATATTTACAGTTATTGTTATCATTTAATCCTTATTTAATGACTACTACAGTGAAATATAAAACCTTCCACTAACATTTAAAAATAGATATATTTAAAAAAAAAAAAACAAGAATCTAGCTCGAACACACAAGTTAATATGCATCTATACTGAATAACTGGAGGAACAGCTACGTAATACATTAGAAATGGATTTTCTGAAGAAAGTTTCCATCGTTCCCTTTCCTAAATCAGACACAAACGACAGATATAGAACAAGGCACGTACAAGTGTGCTAGCTTATTAAAAACCGTTAAACCCCCTTACTTTTTTTTAATTTTGATGAAAAAATAAGGTTCGAAAAATATGGGTGATTAATGCAAGTCATTTTTAATACTTCATTTTGCAATATATCACAAATCTGTTTTATGTCGTTTTAGAATAATATATCTTAACATAAGTCCAATTAATTTCAATAATATACTGTTTTTTTTTTTTTTAATAATATCAAATCAAGCAATATTTATTTAGATAACATCAATTCAATTTAACATTATCTCTTTAGAATGTTTTAACAACCGCGGAAAACAAGCAATAATTTTGTTAAAAAATATTATCGAAATATGAGGCTTATGCAAATGTATTGCTAAAAGATATTGCAATATATTTGTTATTATAAAACTATTGCCTGTCTCTACAAAGATCCCATTTGTCTTGACTGCTGTTCAAGTTTTATTGTTTGTATGATTTATTCAATTTATGGATTTTCTCAAAAGATTCAACTTACCTGTGTAAATAACTAAAATAATAATTGCTTTGACTTTAATCGCTTTTTTATTTGATTGATATCTATTCACCTCATCATCATTGTTACTATCAACACGAATTGGTCACACACAATCATTATTTTTATAAATTCTATTTTTTTTTTATAAATCCTGAGGTTGCAATCAAATCGACTTTGTGTTTTACAAAGGATTTGAATTAAAACTCGTGATAACATCTGGTACGAAATAACTATCTCTTATACACAAATTAAAAATTGAAAAAAAAATATGAATCCTGCATACAATGAAATAAATCCCAATTCTTGTAGTCTTAAAGCCCATTATTCTACATGTTTCTCTAGATAACTTATTTTAGAAAACCCGATTTTTCTTATTGTACATTTATAATACTGATGAGGTTTCGAAAATTTAGTTTTGACTTAGGCCCCTAAAATACTCACCAGTGCAAGTCTTCAAATGAGCATACTACAGCACGTTATGCACACATATATATCAGGATGAGGATTTTGCAATCCCATCGTCGTATTTTGTAATACACGTCATGAAATGACGTTTTCAAGTATGTTAGTTCCGGGGCTACTTGTTAATTCGTACGTACGCCTTTTACTAGTGAGCTCGTATTTACATGTAAGCACAGGGTTTGTTACAAATGTCTACAATACACATAATGCTCTACCGATATGGGTCAAATCACACCTACGTAGGCTCTACTGTACTGCGACATAGGTGCTCGGGTTCTGGAATATATGTGATATAATGCACCCCTACATATATTGCACCCCTTATAATATGATTTATTTGTATAAGGGGTGCAATATATAATGGGGTGCGATAATATATCACATATATTATATTCCAGAACCCGAACACATATGTACTGTGACCTATTTCAGTTTATAGTGCTGTTATCTGATTTATCTTAACGAGTGTTTGTGATGCCCAAAGTAAACATATATAGTAGTTACACGCTTAAAAACATGTCGTATTAGATCGCTTACCTTAGTTTGACAAAGCTAAAATGTTTTGGGGTTGTCAGACGCCAACTAGCTAAAACTTAGAAAGCGGAAATTATCACATTTATGCCAGGAACAGGAACGATAACTATGAGCATCTGGCAAGGGTTGTCGTTCCTGTATCGCCCATCTAAACTCGTTAAACAAGTCGTTAAAAAATGATAATTACGTGTCAAATTCTAAAAATTAACGAAAATGGATCTACATTTTGATTGTTTTCTTGTCATACAAAGAAATATAAATGTATTTAGTTGTTGTTGTTGCTGTTGTTGTCGATAACTTAAAACCATTTCAAAATGTCAATATAGTTAATGTATTTTTTTTAACCATTTATAAAGTCATGACAACATTGACCGTGTTTCTGTACATATTTACTATGATTCACAATGATGTTATGACTTTATAATGCTGAAAATATAAGTTACATTCCTGAAGACACCCCAGTTAGCTCTAAGGAATGTTTCTTATTTGGAGTAATATTCGCCTATACAAAAGTGTAAAATAAGACCTAATCAATAAGTTGTTCACATGGAACTGTCACTTTTTTGTGTCTATTACTATGACATTTTCAACATATTTATCTGGATGAATAAATTGCAAACATATTTTTATTTCAGCTGATACAAGCTGTTCAACAAGTAGAAAGACACCTTCCCCTGCATCAAAGTGATAATTTTGAAAATTAACATTAATTCTGTCAACTTCATAAAAGTTCTTGCCGTATACTGGAACCATACGGAAAGATGATCAAGTGTTGTTAGTCTGTAATGTTTGTATGGAAGGTCCGCGTACTGCAAATGACGAAATATGAGTGAGCGCTTGACATACACTGTAATATATACATGTATTTAGGAAGGTCTGCGTACGTACTCCATAATGTAAAACAGGTTTGTGTAGAGGTCTTTATAATATTACATAATTTCTTCGATCCGGAAGGAAACATCAAGAAGAGTCCAATATTTTGTCCCAAAAAAGCTACTATTCCGGCCCATCTTTCAGATCATGTTGAGTTCATAATGGTGTTTTTCATTTTGTATAGAGTCTCATAAGATCCTGCTCTTGTCTTTTTTCATCGGCTCCTAGCTCTTTTTTCATTCTGATATGTGAATTATTTTTTATGGCGTCAGTGACTTTCAAAATGTCTCATGTTTAGCAATATACTTTCCGATACCAAGGGGTCTCTTTTAATTTTACAAGGAGAACATCAAGAAAGACTACAAACACAGTTCATACACAAACACCCAAGCTTTATTATCTTTATAATGCGACATAACATACATAAGTACAATGATATCTTAATACATTCGCTATTAATTGAAATGATTTACAAGACATACATTTCAGTTCTAAAAAAGGCGCTAAGGCTACATTTTATTTTGTAAATGCGACATTTCATTTGCAATTAAAAAAATTTCACGAGAAATTTAAATAAAAAAAACTATCTCAATAGCTTCAAAAAACGCAACGGTTCAAATACAAGAACAACAAAATTTTAGAATTTCCACAATAAATTCTGAACATTTAAAAAACATATCATACCCAGGGGTTACGCTTACTTTCGCTCTCAACTCCCCTGGAAAAATTGAAGGCACGAAGATAGCTGCATGATTGGTCTCAGGTAAAAAAAAAACCCTGACCAATGGCTAGGCTGATAATTGTCCTTTGCATAATACAAAGAAGATGTGTTTGCAACGATATTTGGTTGGCTCAATATAAAGGCAATGGAGATTATGTACATAATAACATATCAATGGTTTACATTAAACTTTTAGTTAATATATAGATTGTACCATACGGACTTCAATACCAGGCTACAGTTGATATCTAAGCTGTTGATCGGTATCCGACTGCGGAGGTGATAATACCGCACAAGCTCGTCCATAAATCTTGCCGGTTACAAACGACCTTTGGGAGAAGTGTGACGGAGGATCACTCTGCTCTGGTGGACCTGAGACACACTGATCATATGTGGATTCCCACAGATAGAGGACCCTGGTGACTTGACCAGATGCCTCTCCAATCGCCTTCTATATGAACACACCGTCCTCCGTTATTTCTGATCATGCAAACCGTCCAATGTCGCTGTCGAACGTAGTTGGGGTTATTTCCTTTGACAGGTACAGATAGCTTATTATGATTCTGTATTACATATACAGAACACCAATGGTTAAGTCTATCCCGCATATTATTATTCGACCATTTAACAACATCGTCTGAAAAAAAAGTCTATTGGTGGACATCATTTGAAAAGTTGGGTCATTGCAATACCATTGACACTGTGATGGTATTGTCGTTTAACATTAATCAAAAAGAATTCGTGAAACAGTTAGTAGGAGTGACGAGGGAAATTATAATACACTTATGGTGGATCTTAATATTTTTCATAATTACCTTGTAAAACCTTTAGCCATTTACTAATTCTGTAGTTTTGGAAGCATATTCCATCTTATTGTAGCAATACTACTTGGTATTTCTGGTTAAGGAAATTACTTGACTCAATAACAAACAAATCTTCACTTTACTCACCTTTCCTAAAAACTGGCACAAGGGCTGCTAAGAGCTGTACGACATCAGTGACCTTGGTTATAACAGCTACCACTAAATCTTTTACTGGACTTTATGTAATGATGCACGTGTTTGAAAATACTAAAGTTTATATTTTCGGTATACAGTTCGCTACCATACAATAAAAGTTCAAGTTTCGTAAGTGATCCAATAAGATTATTTTATTACTAATGTGATTTTCACATTCAAAGAAGAAAAGAGGAAATAATAAGCAAAGATGTCGTACAAACGGCCGCCAAACCATTGTCTTGATAAACTGTGGAGAAAATAAATTCATTTATTAGTTTAACTTTTATTACGTTGCTTCAAATTTAAAAAAAACCAAACTTGTTTTGTGCTGAAAGTACTTGAATATGACACGTTGAAAAGACATGGAAAAAAAACAAGGAAAAAAAAGACCTTCTTATTCTGAGCTACATTTTGCACTCCTTGGATATGTCATGCAAAATTGAAGGACTGAGGTTATATGATTGGCCATTTGATTGGTTTCAGTTAAAAAGCATCTGTCCATTGAAGATTACAAAGGAGCGACATCCGACTTCAAAGCCTGTCAATTTTACCGTTACGCGATCGAGAGAATATTTTGATATTCATCAAAGGATCGAACAAGTCTTCTTGTCTTATCAACAATTAAGAAAGGGTACACTGAGCCTTCGATTTTGTCGTGACATATTCTAGGGGTGTAGAAAGCTTTAATGAACATAACATAAACGCTATGAGTATCAAGGATGTGTGAGCTTATCATCACATTATGAAAGCTGACATCTGTCTGTTTTACGAGCAGCAAGATCATGTACAGGTACAAATGTACCTCTCTTGGGGTGCAAATAAAATTGTACTGGCTAAGGTACGAATCTCGGGTTGGAGTGTTTTGCGTTTGACATTTTTAGAGCTATGTAATTGAAATAAACCTATGTAGAATTTCTATGCTCGCATATCTTTATTTGGTATTTTGATTATCATGAAAATACTTCTAAGTCATTTTTCATTCATGTTTTCTTTACTTGATCGTTGGTGATTGGACATATTTTCTGAACAAATGTTTCCGATAGAAAAATAATTCTGGATTTTAGTTAGTTTGCCGTTTCAAGAACCAAGTGTGCCATTTTTGGTTTTGTTGGGGGTACATATGTATATAATTTAATTTTGCCTATCTCCCCCATAATATTTTTTTTGGTATATATCGTATATACCTAAAAAGAAAAACAACTGATGACGGAACTACTTTTTACACTTCGGCGCAAAATTACAACGCAGCTTTTTTTTAGCGCAATTGTTTGGTTTACGTAAAAACTAGATAAATCTTTAACTGTGCATTTACAACGTGTTTGTCTACTTTTTTAAAATTGAATTATAAAGAATGACCAATATTTTTTTTTTTGGTATATACGGTATATACCGAAAAAAAATATTGGTCATTCCTTTAATATATGTCAGATTCCTATGGCAGAAAAGTAAATCACAAGGACGGATAATTACATTTTAGTATCATATAAATAGTATATATTTTGAAAATCCTCCCTCGAGATACTTAAAAGCTTAAAATGGTCTCAGTGGAAATACTCGGAACAGGAACAGCAACTTTCGGTACAAAAATGCAAATTAACAACCAAATACTTCTGTGTTTTATTATAAAGGATTTTTTCATTGTAGACTCAAAATTTTATATTAATTTTTGATCATCAAAATAACGTTATTATAATTGGTTAATTTTGTGTCATACATATTTGTGTGCGAGTATCATATATTAGGTCTATTTGACTATTTTTGAATTTGAACTATTGATATTTTCAATAAAATGACGACAACAGCAATATATATATGTGTATGTTCTGACGAACATGCTTGTGTGATGCTTTTTGTTCCATTGCATACAAGCGCATCACAACAAACTCAACACTACGCGTGAATCTCCTTATACCATGTATCAAAAAATAAATCTGACATATGAGTTTCAATTAGCCGGGACTGTTTGGTAATGGGTGGTCAATCGACAGTGTCGCATTGGGCACAGGGACCTGGTAATTTGTTATACTGTATCTGAACCTAAACGGATTTCCTATTTTCAGTGAAATTGACAGCACCATAATTGCTCGTATATACAATGTACATGTATATTATATACGGCATTTTTTTTCTCTATTTTCTTTTTTTTAATTGGTAACGTGTAAAATTACTCTGGGCGTCTTAGCCAGAGACGTATATATTAACAATATACGTCTCTGGTCTTGGGCTAGGGCAAATGTGCAATCTATTTATAATCAGATCTCTCATTACACTACGTTATAACGTAGTGTAATGAGAGATCTTATTTTAATTAGATTGAGCAAATCTGTGTGGTCGTCAACGCGCAGGTGCCCGGCCCGGCCCTAGCTCAGTATGACACGTTCTCAATTTCGAACCATTATAAATATTGTTCAAAATACTTTTTGAACTACAATTAGTAACCAAACATATGTTGAAGTTTTTGAAACACTGAAACATCGTTTTCCGGATTTTGTGTTGTCCGCCTTCAACATTAGTATCGACGATTGATTTTTTTAAATGAACCAATCAAATACTTCGTTACAAGCGTTCGCTCCACCTGCCAAAACATAGCAACCATTGACGCCAACAACATCAACGTTGGTCAAAACGTAAAGCACATTGTCGTTTGTAGTGTGTTATTTACCGTAATTTGAAAACAGACATGGATCAATCGAAGAGACCGTTGTTGATTCCACCAGAATTCAGCACATATGCTGAAAAACATGGAATTTTCGAAATGTACAAGGTAAAATGAAACAGTGCTGTATAATGTTATTTCAAAGCGTACTGTTTTGCCAGTCACCGGCAAAAATGTCCATACAAACTTTTCACGAAATATGTATGCGTATATATATATACATATATTTGTACGCATTGTCGATAAGGCCTGATATTTATTTTCTGGTGATTGAAGATGCCCTACATCGGTCGTATTCTGGTGTCATACATGTATAATGTACAAACATACAATGTACATGTACACATGTACTGTACATGTACATTTGTAACTCTTTCACAGGAAGAAGTACTCAAGTGCATGACTATTGTCCGATTCTAAATTATGCAATAATGTACAGTATATTGGGCAATGACCTACATTATATGTCTGATGACCAATGCATGGCCTATTTTGTTTATCCAGAATGAATAGATTGTTTAATTAATTAACATATGTTTATGCAATATTGGTAAAAGCATGGCAGACAGGTGATATCAGGTTATAATGGCATGAAAACCTTTGTTAAGGGTTGTTAGAAAACAGCATCATTACATCACCAAGTTTATCTCCATTTAGTTGAAATGACTTAATCTCGAAATAGTGCCAAGCCTCAGTTTCTAAGTGTTATCTGGTTCTGACTTCAACAGGTGTGACATGTTAATTGAAGTTAGTTATGAATTGGTAGTAGAATAAGTACAAGTGGAAATGAAATTTACGAAAGTGTTGTACATATACATCATTCAATTATATTTGTTAATTAGCAATAGTATTTTGAACTAATGATGTGTATTCTACTTATACAGGTACTTACATGCAATGCTGGTTTTTGTTTATAAGATATTGAATTGAAAATATGAAAAATCCTGAGCAAATATTACTCTTCTTGGTACAACTTGTAAAACTATTACTTATAACAGCCCATTTATGCATATACATGATGTACAAATGTTCATTAAAGTCCAGAGGCTAGGAATCTCTATTATGCATGTGTGCAGTGTGTGCTTCCATCTGGAATCCAAACCGCGCTCTCAGGCTTCGTAGTCAGGTGTTCTGCCACTGAGGCAAAAGGAAATTCTCTTCAGCTCATTGGTGGAGTGTACAAGTGAGAAGCTCAGGGTCAATGGTTCCATCCCCAGCTAAAGCACTGTTAACTCTTTTCTGTTACGGATTGTGTCTGTGGCCATCCTTGTCAAGACAGGGAGTTAGATCTTGGATTGTTGTGGTGTTCGAGGCAAGCACATTTAAAAAGGGGAAAAAAGTGTGACAGATTTTAATTTTGATTAGAATCAGGGTCCCTTTCTAGCTTACTGCTAGAGGGATTTTTCTTTAGTACAGTGGTAGAGCATACGACTGGAAAGCTCTGGGTCAAGGGTTCAATGCCTAGCTGAAGCACACAGCTCTCTTCCTTGTTACACATGTAACATTTTTTCTCATATGCTATTGTTATTTTTACATCCCTTTTCAATATGAAAAAATAAAATATTACTGTTTACTTTAACCCTTTCACCCCTATGTAATTTAAGTAAACTTTTTCATGCTTTGATCTGGATGAGTCCATTATGGTCTGCAGTGGTGAAAGGGTTAATACCAACTGTAACTGACAGCTTAAATTTTTTAAATTATTTTGATTGTTCCAATGTCTCTGCTAGGAATCGAACCTTGAACCTTGGAATTACTTTTTAAGTTACTGAATGAAATAAAGAGAATTGTTCCCTAGTTGTGTTGGCAGGAAGTGGCTATTTAAATTAGTAAATACCAGGAGGGCATTATTACTGTATAAATATAATCATTTCATTTGAGCAGAAACTGATGGAGCAGCTTATAATCAGCAAACCTGCTGATCCGGTGGCATTTCTCATTGACTTGTTGAAGAGAGATACCCATGATGGTGAGAATTTATTTGTTTACGCTGGGTCTTGTTAAAGTGATTTTGTAATAGATATTTCTGTAACCAGTGGTATTCAACATTGGCTGTTTTCTTTGATAAGTGCTTTAAAGTACCAGGTAGGTATAAACTATGCACAATGTTATTTATTCATTTCAATTAATAGTATCCTAATTATCATGTTTTATTGGAAACCATAGGAAAGCTACATGAAATCACGATAAAGCATACTTAGAGCCCATAGATTTTAATTTGTTCAAAGATATAAAAACACACAGTAGATCTATTGGCCTTCAACCATTAACAATGAAGCAGTGTTGAAGGGATGTACAATTTTGTCGTTTGAGTCATATAGCCCACAGGCTGATTTTGCAAAATTCTACTACATGTAACCCCATTAAACTAGGCTATTGTCATAAGGTTATTGACATATAGTCCGGACATAAAACCTAGCTTAACTAGCCCCAGGCATTACAGGTTAACTCATTCACCCCTGAAATTTCATAATGAACTATTCCAACCTTTGAATTGGAAGGGTTCAAATGTGTCTTCAGGGGTTGATGAGTTAATGGAATTTTACACTCATGGATTGTGGTTTGAATCCTACTGTTGTCCATGTATACTCCTAGCCTTTTCTTTATTCTGTTACAGCATAATGTTGGCATCTGTTTAAATTTTTTGAGTAAAATCTGTTGTTCTCTTGCAATTCAAGTTCCACAAGTGATAATCATTGGGCCACCTGCCTCTGGGAAGAAGACTATTTCAAAGATGTGCGCTACCAAACTGAGAGCAGCCCATCTCACAACAGAAAACCTCATCATGGAGGCTGAAACTGATCTTAAGATGCAGATGTTGGATCTACAGAAAAAGAAACAAGTATGTTACATGTTGAAGTGTTCATTCATATTTGGTCAAAGGTCACAGATAGGTCTTGTGTGATTTTTATGCGCCTATCAAATTTGACGGGAGTATTATGATATGAGGGAGTATTATGGTATGGGGGAGTATTATGGTATGGGGTTGTCCGTCCGTCCGGCAATCTCCTCCTACATTTTTCAACTGATCTCTTTGAAACTTGGTATACATTATAATCATGATATGAAGTTGTGTCTCCCTGAAGAAAAAATTTAGATTCGACCATTTTTGCAAATGTTATTGCCCTTTGTTTATTTCAGTATTTGATTTTGTCAGGCAATCTCCTCCTACTTTTTGCAACAGATTTCTTTGAAACTTGGTATACATTGTAATCCTGATATGAACTTGTGTCTCTCTGAAAAGAAGTTCGATTCCACAATTTTTGCAAAAAGTATATACAGTATGTAACACTATATGGCATTAGACGGGCGTATATTGTTCTACCCAGCGGTACTCTTGTTCTCTATGCTCAATGGGTAATCGTAAACATGAACTGGCTTTTAAAATTATACATTGTATTTTAGCTTTCACTAATTCTGGTATCAACACTACTTTCATGGAATTATATATATCATTTAGTGTCTACCATATACTGTTAAATTTCTATTTATCGTTTTCATAAAAATTAAACATAAAGCATATAAGTCAATCTAAAAATAATAATTAATTCAGGAAATGTTTATATTCTTTTTTTTTGATATGGTGAATATTTCATGTAACTAATATGGAAAAATTTGGATGATAACTATGGAGGCAGTGTGAAAGTTCTAGGTCAATTTAAGTTGATATACATGTATATCTCTTACTCAGAGTGATTTAAAAGATTTTATGAAACCTTGTCTACATGTTCCATTTAGGCCATTCATATACTAAGTGGTTTCATTTTCTCTGCAGAATTTTAAAATGAAACATGCCGTACTTTTTCTATTTACAGCCCATCCCGATTGATGTTTGGGTGAAAGTGATCGAAGAGAGGATCAAACTTCCAGACTGTGTGAGGAAAGGTTGGGTGATGGAGGGATTTCCCCAGACCAGAGAACAAGCCTTGGCTATACAGTCTATAGGCATTCATCCCAAACATTGTGGTATGTTATTAAGGAACCTCATACCACTGCCAAAACCTGTAACTAGATCAATTGGAAATTTGTTTTTCCTGTGTGACAAAAGATTTGATAAAAAAATTTCTGAAAAAAACCCCAACAAAACAGTACCTTACAAGACTCCTATCATGAAAACATTATTAAGATTAAATAAAACAGAAAAATCAATAACAGTGTATTAAGAGTAGATCTAAGAAAAACAATGAGCTAAACCGGGTTTCAAATCCTGAACCTCTGATTTATATACGACTGTTGCTTTAACCAACTGAGCTACCTAGTCAATGGGAGTATACCAATTCCAGTTGTGCTTCAAGTTATATCCAAAATAAAATAAAGGGGAGGTTACTGAATGAAAACTATAGTGGAGTTCTCTAGTGTTTTGTGCGTAAGTGAGCTTACTAGCTTCAATTTTTTATTTTCCAAATACTCAATTAAACCTTCCATTTGAAGTACAACTTTAATCAGCATGAAAGAATTATGGTTTAGATATTAAATCTAAACTGTTATTCACAATAAAATCTAGAAATCCTACTGCGTTGTTAATGGCAGAATTATCAGAAAAACTTGTGTAACTCATTGTTCCCTTTTTGTTCCATTACAGTGCTGTTAGATGCTCCAGACACTGTGCTGATAGAAAGAGCTCATGGGAAGCGAGTGGATCCAAAAACTGGAGGTCGGTGGAGTTATTGCCCTTTATGGTCATGTGATAAAATATCTGAAAGAAATGTTGTGTACATATTAAGGATCAAATGTGTGAAAAAATTACTCAGGGAACTAAAGCATTATGACATCTAATAGGCCAGTAGCATGCTGGGATTAAAAGGACTATCATATTATAATGTGAAAGATTTTTCCTGAATCTCATATCAAATGTAAAATCATGCAAGATCCTAAAAGTATAAGATATCAATTTATTCACTCAAGGATGAATTATTTAACTGGTTTTTTTTTTAACTTTTTTAATCTCCTGCTGAAAATATTATCTAAGCTGTTGTTTTCAATGTCATATATTTGTGTAGTTCAACACATTCTATATATATATATGCTTTTGAACATAATTTTAATAGATTAATTAACATTAAATTTACAGACATATACCATACCACTTTTGACTGGCCATCTTCGACGGAAGTACAAAGCCGCCTGGAGGAAGCTGAGGGCTACGGAGAAGAGGACATGGTAGAAAAACTCATAGAATACCACCGTCACATTGATGGCATCCTCACTTGTTTCACCAAGGGACTCAAAACTGTCAACGCCGATCAGCCCCAGGCTGATGTCTTCCTTCAAGGTTTGTTCTTGTATCTTAACTACTTGTAGTGGCGCAAGACTTCAGTTATTGACATTACCTTATAAAAGTCCTTCTTTGAAGCATGAGGATGATGAATAAAAACTATTTTAAATGATTTTCATTTTTCAATGCCAAACCAAGCATGATATATACTTATCACTCATATGCATCCATACTGTAGTTTTTAAGTCCAACATACAAAGTGGGGGTGCTTTTGCTGCTCTTCTTCTTGTTAATTTTCTTCCATCAAAACTTCACATGAGCAGTATTGGGCATGTGGAGATATGCATTACATATTTCATTTTCTGATCAGTCATCAAACATACCTGCCATGATTGACACATTTATGGGTGTACCCCAAGGTGATATCAGTGGTCCCTCTTCATGTCTTGATTTTGCTTAAACTTTGTATACAAGTTAATTAGGCAATGGCATTTCTTTCTGATGAATCATTTGCAACTATTGAGACTGTTTGGAGGAATTTGTGACAGTCCCTGTTACTATTAAAATTTAAAAAAAAATCAGTGAATTTAGACTGATATGTCAAGAGTACTAAGATATTGTATTACATCTTATTGAAATTTATTTGCAATTGTAACTGTTTTATGTGGCCTTCTCAAGGATGTGACTTCAGTTACCTATTCGTTCTTGTATTTTGTTCAGTAACTATAATCAGTTTGTGATAGTGGGTTCAATTCATTTTCTGATTATGAAAGTAAAATACTTAAAAAAAAAATGGCTGATGTGCAACATTTTTTCTTTGTGATTGAAAAGCATCTTTTTGACATTTTAACATGATATGCAACACAGCTCTGTCCAAAACAATGAAGAAAAATGTAGGATATTTCATCTTTACTGTTAGATTTTCATCAGGTCATGATACATTTTCAACAATCTGTTAAACCAAAATTGG
This sequence comes from Crassadoma gigantea, assembly GCA_032360845.1. Classification (NCBI taxonomy): domain Eukaryota; kingdom Metazoa; phylum Mollusca; class Bivalvia; order Pectinida; family Pectinidae; genus Crassadoma; species Crassadoma gigantea. Next base: position 17,025 of record JAULCA010430768.1, read on the forward strand.
TGGCTATTTTTTGTGGTAACAAGACATTGTTTTCTATGCACTCCACTTCTTTCATGCAACAAACATCAATCAGAAAAAAAACATTTAAGAATTTTCCCCGATACCCTGGTAATTTGATTTTGACATCAATTTATGATTGGCCTACAATTGTTTAAATTACCTCAAATTGAAATAATTTACATGTATAATAGTTCTTGCTGTTGTTGGAACATGAATATTACAACATTTTGGGTTGGTAAGTGGATGCAAAAGTTGAACAAGAGAACAAATCTTTAACTTTTATTTTCTTTTCCTTTGTTTTTTGCAGTGTTTACATACCTATGTGGCCAGGCACGAACAAACGCACCTCACACTCCGCGGGTGGTGTTACTTGGTGCCACAGGATCAGGAAAGGGTGTCCAAGCGTCTCTTCTGGCCACAAAATACAACCTTGTCAATGGTAGGTCTGATCTTATTACCCAGGAACTAAATATCACCAGATTTAATTATCACTATTCATCAATTCATTATATTGGATAAGACTATTGGTCCCAATTCTGTCCGTCAATCCACACTTTAGCTTCTGCCAGATGACTTGCTTACTTATGGTTTGATTTTGATGAAACTTAGCAAGCTGTGATATTATACAAATGTTATTTTAATTTCTTCTTTTTAAATGTCCATATTTTCCTAAATTGCAATTACACAATGTACAAGAATTTCATCACAAGGTTTTAAGTACATCAGATTGGCATGTGACGGGCATGCATGCATTGTTCCATTCTTGCAGTACTCGGTTCTCTTTGTATTGCTTGTAAACTCGTTGAATTTTATTTCATCCTTAAACATATTAACAATAAAGCAAATATTTACTTCTTATATTTTTATTGTGTAGTGTCGTGTGGCTCCCTGATCAAGCAGGCAATAGCAGACGAAACAAAGGAAGGACAAACAGCCATACCTTATGTAACCAAGGATATGATGGGTGAGTCTAGAATTTTTCAAAACTTGAATCAGTTCATTAAGGTAATGTTTCGGTCATTTGTTTTAAGGCAGATTTCCTCAACATATTTTTATCATTTAAAAAAGTTAACATTACCGTATACTTTTGATGAATAATTTTTTAAGTTAGAATTGTTTTTCATGTGCTATTTCTAAAACATATTTTTTCATATTACACTACCATTTTATACAGCTGGGTAGACTTGTGTAGTGAAAAAATGAAAAGAGTTTAGTGTTTTTGCCCTGTAAGAAAATTCTTTAAGAATATGTGCTGAGGGAATAATTAGCTGTTTTATATTTGGTCCCATATTTAATTTACCTAGCTGTGTTAATTTTGCTGTAGAAGCAGGTTTATGTGAGGTGAATGAAGAAATAAAAAAGAAATAATGTGTGTATTTGTCCCCTACAGTGCCTGATGTGACAGTAATGCAGATCCTCCGACAACGTCTCTCCCAGCTGGACTGTATGAGCAGAGGCTGGGTGTTACATGGCTATCCTCGTACTCGGGAACAGGCCGAGGGCCTCACCCATGCGGGATTTGTTCCTAACAGGTGTGTAAGATAGCATTTTTACTCTGACTAGGACAAAAATCATGTTGAGAGCAGACTAAGTTAGATAAATATATGGAACTAAAAGGAAGTAAATTGACAAAAGAAGACATTATATTTTGTACTTACGTTTTCACTGTATTAGTTCTTTAGGTGCATAGTAATAGTATTACATTGTGTGATGTCATATGATAGATTGTCTACCTATTGATGACTTCATAGTATTTTAAGGGGAATGATTTTTAAGAAATAGGTATTATAAGTTCACTAAACAATTTCATTCTCTTTAGCTTCTCTATGTACACAAATTATCTCAGATAAAAAAGTTCATAAAGGGAAAATTTTGAAGAAGCCATCAATGCAATCGGCAATATGTCAGTGTATTGTAAGATGTATATAGCGTTTATTAGAGATCTGCTTCGGATGCAACATAACACTTGTCATATATAATTGTTTTCATTCACAACTGACAGGTTTTCAGATAATGTAGTTAAACATACAATTTACATGTATTTTATACTGTTGAACTTAGATGAATTATTCAAACTGTTAATATGTATAAAATTTCTTAATTACACTACAATTGGATAATTTCAGAGTGTTCTTTTTGAACGTTCCCAATGATTCTGTGGTGGAGCGTCTGACACTGCGTGCCACGGACCCAATCACAGGAGATCGCTACCACATGTTGTACAATCCCCCGCGCACGGAGGATGTGAAAGCAAGGCTGCAGAAACTTCCCAAAGATGAGTCGGAACAGGTCAACAAACGTCTTGGTACCTACAATGCTTATGTTGAGGAAATTTCAGACTTTTATGTGGATGCGCAACATGTAAACGCCGACCAAGATCCCCATACTGTGTTTGAGTGTATTGAAAGCATGATTGTCAATCCACTGCCGAGAAAAGTATGAATCGACCCAACTTGACAATTGACACTGCAACTGACATTGGTGTATATGTTCTATTAGGAATGTGCTATGGTGAATACGGCCGACGATGTACTGTACTCAGGTTGGCTTCATTAACTCATTCACCCCTGAAGACACATTTGAACTCCTCCAATTCTAAGGTTGGACTAGGTAGTTCATTATGAAATTTCAGGGATGAAAGAGTGAACTATTAAGTATTTTGTGGTGGTAAATATTCCACAGATTAGAATTGTTTTGCACGTTCTAATTAAAAATGACACTCTTTTTTGTCAAATATGTGATAGTTACTTGAAATTTATCCTATTATATAATGTATATGTGATAAAATTTATGAAATTAAATGTTTTTGTTTTTAATATATCGCTGCCTAAAATTCATTATATGTTTATAATGTAGTTAATCATTTCCACGGAAGAACAATCACTGGCAATGTCATTATTTAAGATGTCTAAATGATCTGTTCAAAAATTAAGTATTATCTTGTTTTAGTGGCAAAATAAAGTAAAAAATCTCAGCCAAAAAGAAAAATAATATGTCAAAATTTTTGTAAAAGTATGTGTATTAATCGTAACAGCATTAACTTTTGTCTTGATATCAATGACCATTTCTGTCTTTTAATAAAATTGTAACGTAGATGAAAATGTTATGAAACAAAGAAATTGCATGGCATTTTCCTTAATGCATACATACTTTAAGTTTATGAATTTGTTATTAAATCTGTCATATATATGATTTTGGAAGAAAAACATACTGTTGTTTTATTGATGTATTTTATGAAAATATTAAATTGATATTTTTATGCCAAATATGATGTTTCACCTGATTTTTTTGCTCACTTGGCCCGACAGGCTAAGTGAGCTTAATTGCTGAGGTGCGGCATCTTGTCCGTCCATCTGTCGTCTGCCCAGTGTCAACTTTTTACTTTAAACATCTTTTGAATAACCAAGAGGTCTAGGCTGATGATATTTGGCCAGTAGCATGCTGGGATGAAGGGCTTCCAAGTTTGTTCAAATAAATGATCTTTGCCCATTTTCAAGGTCATAGGGGTCAAATATGTTAAAACATTTCAACAATTTCTTCTGAATAACCAGAGGGACCAAGAGGATGATGTTTCGCCAGTTGCATGCTTGGATAAACGTCTACCAAGTTTGTTCATTTTAATTACCTTGACTTATATTCAAGGTCAAAGGGGGTCAAATATGATTTAAATAAACTAATCCTGAATAACCAAGAGGTGTAGGACAATGATATTTGGCCAGTACCATGCTGGGATAAAGGGCTACCAAGTTTGTTCAGTTGAATGACCTTGATTCTATTTATGGTCACAGGGGTCAAATATGTGAGAAAATTTAAACAATTTCTTCTGAATAACCAAACAGTCCAGGGCGATGATATTAGGCCAGAAACATGCTGGAATGAAGGATTGCCAAGTTTGTGAAAATGAATGATCTTTTTCTATATTCAAAGTCACAGGAATCAATTGACTTCAAAAAGTCTTTAAACGACTTCTGATGAATAAGCAAAATATCAAGGGTGATCATGTTTTGCTAATGGCATGAAGGATTACCAAGTTTGTTCAAATGAATGACCTTCATCCATATTCAAGGTTTCATGTGTCAAATATGTCAAAAACTTAAACGGTTTCTCCTGAAAAAAGATGGCTAGGATGATGACATTTAGCCAGTAGCATGCTGGGATGAAAGGTTTGAAAAGTTTGTTCAAGAGAATGGCCTTGGATTACATTCAAGGTAACTGGGGTCAAATATGTAATACTATAATATATAATATAATACTCCCGTCAAATTTGACGGGAGTATCATGGTATGGGGTCGTTCGTCCGTCCGTCGTAAATTTTCGTTTGTCCAGCATTTCCTCCTACATTTTTTGACCGATCTCTTTGAAACTTGGTATACATTATAATCTAGTCCGAATTATTCTGACGTTTTATCGACTTTTTTTTTATATGGCCAGACCGATATCAAAAAAGTCGATAAAACATCAGAATAATTCGTACTAATTATAATCATGATATGAAGGTTTTGTCTCCCTGAAAAGAATTTTGATTCGACAGTTTTTGCAAAAGTTATTGCCCTTTGTTTATTTCAGTATTTGATTTTTGTCCGGCAATCTCCTCCTACCTTTTTATGACCAATCTCTTTGAAACTTGGTATACATTATAATCATGATATGAAGTTGTGTCTCCATGAAAAGAATTTCGATTCGACAATTTTTGCAAAAAGTATATAGCACTATATGGCATTCGACGGGCGTATATTGTTCCGCCCCGTGGTACTCTTGTTCTAAAAACCCAAATGCAATGGATGGTGATATGTGACCAGTTGCATGCTCAGATGAAGAGCTTTCAAGATTGTTCATATGAATGACGGTTAAATTCTTTCAAGTTCATACATAGCCATTTGTGTTTAAATCTTTAAAATCCATCTTCTCCATAAACTAAAGGTATTGGGAAGTGATATTTAGCAAGTAACATTCTGGGATGAAGGGTTATAAAGTTTGTACAACTGAATGTTCTTGTTTGACTTCCAATATTACAGGGGTCAAATATGTTTAAATCTTTGAACAGTTTTTTAATAACTTTTGAGTCAAGACACTAATATTTTTTCCTGTAACTTTATTTTAGTCTACTTTTAAGGTTACAATTGTGACATTAATACGAAGTGAGCGATGCAAGTCTATTAGGCCTCTTGTTTAGCCATTAAAAGAGCAATACGTTTCAAATAAATTTCTATTAGGGTTTAACGTAATAAGCCCCTGAGTGTTGTGTGGTGGTACTGTAACTCCAATTAAGACCACAATTTTTTTGACAATTTTCTGAAATTGATTTGCTTGCTTATTTCAAAAAGATAAGTGTTATAAACTAAAAAATATGTTTTTGTTATTATAAGCAATCTATGATTTGGCGTTTATACGAATTCATATAGAGGAGACAAGGCAACTTAAACCGGAAAATATCTTGTCCATGGCTGTTTACAGGAAAAAAGGGGGGTATGACTCAAACTTACGTAGGTTTTATAATGTAACATTATCATTATTTATCAATAGTTTCACCTTCTAATCAAAACAGATACTCACAAATTATTGAAAACATATAACAATGCCACTTGAAGGATATGGGCATATTTATAATAACTTACATTTTCTGTGAAATACTAATTATCAAATATGATATAGAAAATATGGTAAAATCAAGCTTGAAAATTGAAATGGTATAAGGACAGCAGATTTTGTGGGTTTTTTCATGAATAGGACAGCTATCGAGTTTAAAAGCAAATTCAACCATATCTGGATACAAAAGATATATGATGTTCTGGAATCTGATGTGTTTATATTAAAAAGCTCCTCTAGCCAAGCTTTGTGCAACTGGGGCCAGTTGTTAAGTGTTTCCATTATATGACGTCACAATAGTGAGGACGGCAACTGGGGCCAGTTGTTTAGTGTCTCCACTATATATGACGTCACAATAGTGAGGACAACAACTGGGGACAGTTGTTTAGTGTCTCCACTATATATGACGTCACAATAGTGAGGACAACACCTTGGGCCAGTTGTTTAGTGTTTCCACTTTATGATGTCACAATATTGAGGACAACAACTGGGGCCAGTTGTTTAGTATTTCCACTATATATGACGTCACAATAGTGAGGACGGCAACTGGGGACAGTTGTTTAGTGTTTCCACTATATATGACGTCACAATAGTGAGGACAACAACTGGGGCCAGTTGTTTAGTGTCTCCACTATATATGACGTCACAATAGTGAGGACAACAACTGGGGCCAGTTGAGTGTTTCCACTATATATGATGTTACAATAGTGAGGACAACAACCGGATCCAGTTGTTTAGTGTTTCCACGATATGACGTCACAATAGTGAGGACAACAACTGGGGCCAGTTGTTTAGTGTTTTCACTATATATGACGTCACAATAGTGAGACGGCAACTAGGGCTGGTCGAGTGTTTCCACTATATATGATGTCACAATAGGAAGGACAACAACTGGGGCCAGTTGTTTAGTGTCTCCACTCTATATGACGTCACAATAGTGAAGACGGCAACTAGGGATAGTTGAGTGTTTCCACTATATATGACGTCACAATAGTGAGGACAACAACTGGGGCCAGTTGAGTGTTTCCACGATATGACGTCACAATAGTGAGAACGGCAACTGGGGCCAGTTGTTCAGTGTTTCCACTATATATGATGTCACAATAGTGAGGACAACAACTGGGGCCAGTTGTTTAGTGTTTCCACTATATATGACGTCACAATAGTGAGGACA
>JAULCA010430769.1:0-11428 GCA_032360845.1 Crassadoma gigantea
ACCAATACATATATTTGTAACGAATCTCTACATGCTTAATTACTTTGATGACGTGTACGCTACTTATAAAGGAATATAAATGTAATGAATGTTCAAGTCGTGTTTGTGTATAAACAAGACTGTTTTTTATGATTGTTCTGTAATGTAAAAATCAAAAAAATTGTATTGGTACGTTATAACTCCGAGCGATGTATCTTGAGATATAAGGTGTAAATCATAATGTTTCGTATAATGTGTAAGTCTTACAATGTTTCACAATAACTGTACACGTGTTGTATGGGTTCATTATGAATTATGTAATGTTTCGTGAATCATAAATCATGAATGATTTGCTAATATTTGATTTTATGATCGTTTTTTGAACTTTTTTAATGCATTATTTCGCGAAAAGAACAAAACTAGAAACCGTTCGTGTGAAGCTATTTTAGCTTAAATATGCAGTTTATTTGCAAACAAACTAAAAACCGCTCTTGTGAAGATATTTTAGCTTAAACATGCAGTTTTTTCGCAAACAAGCTGTCTTACAATTCAATGGAATTATGCACCAAGGACACGGTAGTGCGTTTCAAACGTCTTAATCATCTTTCAAACTATTGTGGAAGATTTTTGGAACGATCCAATTTCTATTTATAAAATAAGGATAAGATAGACTTAAATATAGGAATGATCTTGAACATTGAAAAAGTTTTATAAATATTAACCCTGGTCTTTAGATCATGATTGTTTTCAGAATATAATTCAATTATGGGGACATCAAAATTTGAATCATATTGTTTTCTTGATTTTTGTTTTAAATTTAATTATCGTTTGTAATTTCGACAAAAGACCTCATGATATTATGGCCAGTTATATACTCATTAACTAAATGTATTCTTATATCTAACTCTGTTTCAAACTCTCATTTCGATTTCAATTACAATGATTGAGTTCAGATCCGGTCGGTCCACGGTTATTGTTCAGATGACATAAGTCCATGATTTTGTGACATGGTGTGAGTAATTTTTATCGAATCCAAAAACTGTAATGACCGGATTCGTAAATCATAGAATATTATGTGATGTTCCATTGTATGACATTAAAGTAACTCATTTCTCGGAGAGATACTCAAAATACTCTAACCTGATTTTTAGCAACGATATATAACACTTCCTGTTATTCCTATACTTTATTCTTTAACATAGATACAGTCTTGTTCGTACGATGTCGCTTCTCCAATCAAAGTTAAGCATTAATTACAAGAATATGATAAGCAAATATAATATATATATATATATATATATATACCTCACGGAAAAAAACTAATGTACTTTATATATTTCATGTCTTCAGGTTGTGTGTGACGAAGTGGAAGTTTACAAGATAATATACTGTTATTTTTAGTATATAACAAATATGGTAAATCAGGCTATTTACACGCGATACAGATTTTTGTTCATTTTTTCTAATTTTTTTTTTTTTGCGAAACTTGTTTTTTTACGTATTTTTCTATATTTGATCAATCGACTAAATGCTTTTTCGTTTCTGACGAATTCATCATCCCATTAAAATTATAATCCACAAACGAATACCTGATGTGCCTGATTGTTATTTTTCCCGGCGATAAAGATGATTTAGACTCTGTTTGCATTAAATCAAATGAATGTATTTCTGTTTCAACGTCAGTACACCTGCCATGTGATACTGCCTTACTGTATAAACACATAATGTGTATGGTATTGAACTGTTGTGTGATGTCCAAGTTACATGTGTATACTTGTTTTATACCAAATAAAATAAGGACCTTCATAACCCGTACGTTTTTGTTATAAATTATATACCCCTATGTAAAGTAGTAGCAGTATGCACAACTGTGTAACAATGTAATAGGGACCGCAGAACCAAATGATTTTCCATAGACGATAGTGTTAACGTTTACCACTGTCCTGGTCAAATGGGGTTTTCCGAACTGGTTCAACTGCCCTCATTGTGAAGAATGTCATCTCCAACAACTGTAAAATAAATATTTTAAAAATCTACCTATCTGAACCTTTTTTTTAATTGGGGGCCGCCATCTTGTATTGAATTCGACACCAAAAATTGACCATATTTTACAACAAATCACCCACTTAATAAACTCCCCAAGACAAATGCAGACTTAAAAAAAATATATCTTTATACATTTTACATCTATATATATTTCTTATCTCACACATAAAACTTTTGAGACTTCTGCCACCTGAATATCGAATCAGCAGGCCCCAAGGCATTCACCTTCCTATCAAATCTTTTGCCCAAAAGGGAAAACTCACGTTCTATTTTTGATTTGGTTCCGTGGTCCCTAATTGATAAGCCGGAACATAGTATCAAGTTTCCTGCTTCCTAATGGAATATATACATTCCTGATTTATCTTCCTTATTTAGTTAGATTAGTATTGCTGCTGTGTTTTGAACAACACCCACATCAAAATTCAAACATGTGTTTAACTAAACATTTGTAATATATAATAGGAATTGAGTTTGAATACCAAAGCAAGATTTTTGAAAGTTTGAAAATTGGAAGTGTCGATTAGCACGCTTTCTCTGGTCTGATTGGTTGATGTTTAAATCATTAAGGTTTGACATTTTATAGGTTATATCCCAGAATACGTCGGTAAAGATTTTCGTAATCAAATAGAGTAACAATAAAACTGGTCATTTAGTTAGATTTGGGAACTTTGTCGTCTTAAATACCTAATATTAAATTAATTTATTTATATTTTGGCTGTCACGTGATGATACTACTGATATAACTGTTCGAGTCACATGATTCTTAGTAAATCATATCTTGTTAATTCATATCAATATCAATACATATAATGTGGGAAATTTCGATTCTAATCTCCTTATCGAATTGTAACTCAGTTTGGTTTATACAGTATAGACAGCTGGTAGACATGGTTTACGACACTACACATTACAGAAATTCCTTTTTCCCTTTCCGTGATGTGTATGTACAACGAAACCATTAAGTACGGTTTACAAATGAATATATAAAAATATACATGCTTGATGTTACACCTATAGAATTCGGTAGATACAGAATGCAAAAAAATACGTCCCCGTACAGCTGTTACAGTTTATCTGTGATAACAGGGGCAATTGAGTTTGTAATTTAAATTTGTCTTATCGGCTATTAAAATTGAATAATGGAAAATATTCAATCAGAAAAGAAAATATTAAAGAATATTACTTGAATGTAAAAACTTATAGTACTGTATTGAATGTTTTCCACAGGAATTAATGAAGTTAATATAAAAAAATATTAACAATATTATTTTTGTTTTAAAAAATTAGTTGTATAAACCATCAATATTTATCGTTTTTTGGACGCCATATTTACTTTAAACGTTTCGTTGTCATGCTATTGTTATCTATAACCTACTTATTCTGTGAGTACCATAACAATAGATAATTTCACTAATAGCTGACACAATTTTTTTCACAACAATTTTAGCTTTTAAGTTCAAGTAATAATTATATTTGTCAGCATTATCTCTTGAGACAAAAACAATAACCCTTAAATCAATAACGTATCAGTCATATGGTTTTGATATGCACAGACGTAAATTGATTCAAAACTGTTGAAATGCTATTAAATAATAAACAAATAACAGTTTAAATAACTTTTAGATATCACATGCAGGTTAAATGTATCTAACCTTGCGGGATGAGTTTATTAGTAAAGCCTTGTCTTCTACAGGACTATGACAAAAGAATTATTTACAATCGGTTTATATTGTTTATTGAGTACAGTGACATAACTGGTATTTATACATTAATGTCTATACGCTTACAAAGATCTATTTTAACCCCGGTAAATATGTATTCTCCCTAAACCTGACTATAATGGACGTTTTCAAATCAGCAAAAAGATATCAAAACAGTTATGGCATGAACACACACGCTTGTGTATAATTGTATCCTTACCAGGTGAACTAAGGTCGTCGTCATTGATCTTTGTATCAACCAATCAGAAGCATTGTAAATTCCTATGTGTATATCTTTCGCATCCGGTCTAGTTTCTGAGAGCTTTTCTTTGGCTTTGATTTCAATACAATTCCTGTATTCTTTTCTATTAAAGCCGAGTCCGTTTTGCCTTGTTCTTTCATTTTGACCTGGTGACTTATATACTTGCATTTGGTTTTTTGAATATTCCATTATCATAAAAGATATAGAAACGATTTTCTGATCAGATCTGCTGTGGTGCCACATTGCAAAGGTCGCATTCCCGCTATAGGTATTTACTAATAACGCTTTATTACTTAAGTACAAATCGGTAATAGCAATGTTGATATTTGTGCTTACAGTGACAAATGTTCTCTCTGCTACTACAGCAGATACGATAACATACTCATTGCGAGAGGATTGTCCAACAATTGTGTTAGGAGACAATTTGATTTTCAAAACCATTGAGGTAAACAGTGGTATTTCCTGTGCAAGGCAATGTCAGAGAGAAACCCTTTGTGTAGCGTTCAACTACTTGGAACCAAGCACCTGTCAAATGAGCTGGTGGGAACTGGACGCCGTATGTTCAAATGGACAAGAAAATTTACAAGGACAGTATTATCGGATAGCTAATGGTAGTTTTACGGAAAACAAGATGATGGTATGTAGTCTTATATCTTAAAACACAATCTTTTCATACAGTATTTCGCCTTTCTTTATGCTTCAACAATTTGGCGTTTCTATCTTTAATATCATTTACTTGACGCGTAACCATTCATTTGTTATATAATTTAAAGCCCAATTACTCTCATTTAATCTATGTCAGTCATATGCGTGTGACGTAACACCATGTCGACATGGGCTTGTGACGTCATATTAAATGTCTAGTTATTTTTAAGCACACTCGAATATGTAATTAACCAAATGTCTATCAATTCACGTTTAATTTTGTATGTATGCATGCTTTACTCGTATGGCAGATAGTTCTCATTGTGATTTAAACCTATTAAAGCATGTTATCTTTATATTAAACATCAAACATTCAGTGTTTAAAATTAACAGATGTAACCCCTTTATTTTTGTATCGTTTTAATCTCGATAACAACATACCATTTATAAACCTGAATATTGGCAACAAGAGAAACGTGGGCGTTATAACAATCGCCGTAGATTTATGAGAGCTCAAAGGATAGCGATTCAGAAGAAAATGCTATTACATGTAATTACAGTAGCATGCATTTGTGAACCATGGCAAAACCACTCGCTGTAGAAATCGGTAATTACAGCGGGATTCTTTAGTGTTGGTTTGTAATGGAACCGGGATACTGGATACGTGTACTTATTTAGGCGGTATTCTAATATTAGCGCCTTTCGCGCTCAAGTCACTGCGCTATTTCAAGTGCAGCGCTAAAATTTCTCCAGCCTGTCTTTCTGCAAACACGACAAAACTATCGGTATTTAAAGTACAAAATGATCTATGCTGTGTGCATACTTCACTTTGTACCGTTATGATGATAATGTGTAATATTATATACAATGCAATATCTTATTTGGTCAGTTAGAATGGTCACCTCACCTGTACAGTATAGCCTGCTTTATAATAAACACGACTCCGTGATAATCTCACCTGTATAGTATAGCCTGTTTTATAATAAACACGGCTCCGTTATAATCTCACCTGTATAGTATAGCCTGTTTTATAATAAACACGGCTCCGTGACGATCTCACCTGTATAGTATAGCATGTTTTATAATAAACACGGCTCCGTTAAATCTCACCTGTATAGTATAGCCAGTTTTATAATAAACACGGCTCCGTTAAATCTCACCTGTATAGTATAGCCTGTTTTATAATAAATACGGCTCCGTGATAATCTCCCCTGTACATGGTCGATGTTTAAGTACATCTGGAAAGCTATAGTGTCATTCAGGAAAGTGGTTTACCGCTAAACATATTCTTGCCGTAATTGTGCGAATTCAAGATTGCCCTAATAAGTCTACTCCCCCTCAGAGCGCTAAAATATGCGTGCGCTTATTTAAATTCATATACAGTACTTCAAATATGTATCATTTATGAATACGGCTTAATTAAACCAAGAAAAAATGTTATCGCTCGCGTGATATCTCCTAAAAATCATTATGCATGTATGAAGATATTTAGATGCCTTTGTTAATTGCTTCACCATGAAATAAATAAGTTTTGTCTCTGTCTAGTATCGTTCATTACTTTGATGTCAGATATTATTTTATTGATTTGACAAGTTGAATTATTATCACAATACGATGCTTAACAGCGAATATAATGATCGCTGTATATTTGTAAAACATGACTTTTATTTTGACTACGTGCATGGCGAACAGGAGCGTAAAAATAAGTATATTTGTTTATGCTTAGATATCAATGTTAAAGGGATGTATATGTTGGAAACAAATGAAAAAAAGATTTTTTTCTTATTCAATGTAACTTGATTTTTGTTTGTATTTAAATTTGATTTAAAACAAAACTTTGTTATACAGAATATGAATGATTGACTTTCTTTAACTAGTACAGTAGAGTGCCTGTTTCGTTCATCGTTTACGATACAAGGTGGTTGACTTTGCTGGTGGAGCTTTGAGTGCCAATGTTTTACCATAGTATTGATAACTAGATAACAATGAAAAAAGATATTGGCTGGTTGTAAAGGCCCTATAACCACGGATGATAATATGTGAACCGCTATGAGACGACATACGAACTAGGTTGTGATAAAGCGGTAAACAAAAACCTGGAATTATTATTATTATTTTTTTCCCGTTGGGTAAGATTGTTTTTCCTAGCATACCTTTGCATTAGGGGATGATTCATTTTCTCAAATGCTTCCAATACAATAATTGAAAACAATATTTTCAGCATTTGTAACTTGTTTTCTAATTTTAAGTGACCAGTTCTGATTGTGATGAACTATTTAAGCAAACACTCATGCGTTCTTAATGGAAGAAATATCCATATGGAGATTTTAGTGTTAACTCTATCTGGATTTTTATTACGACTTATTTATTCTAAATACAGAGTATATATTGTATTTATTGCATCCTATTTTACGTGTATTTTAGAACAACACGGCGCCAAAAGTGTGCCTGAATGGAGGTGTTTTGGTGAATGACATTTGTCAATGTGTAGGAGGATATATAGGCGCAACCTGCGAGCGACTCATGGAAGGTATTTTAAAGTTTGAGATATCGAATAAACTTTACGAAGTTTTCTTCTATTTTATTTTTGTCAATAAAATACTATATTTTAGTTCACAAGACTCTGGTTACCGGGACTCGCTGTAAGTGGTCTGCATTTCCCTTTTGACCTCCGTCATGATAATCTTATCAGCGGGTATTTTGAATAAAGCATGCATCAGCATCAACCATATTTTTATCAAATATGGAGTCTTACCATTTTACAGGTATTGGATGCATTTAAATTATATGGACAAGAGATTTTGCAAAGATCGATGCAAATGGTAATTAAAGAATGGAAAAATAAAATCACACTTCATGTCATTCATAATGAACATGCTGTTAATTTTTTTAAAAAATGCTGTCAGAATTCTGCTATATGTACAATGTAATAGGTTAACGGAATGCACAGCCTTATCCAATAGCTTACATATGGAATATATGTGTTTTATCGTTGAGTTTGTTTGTTCTTCAGACTGCACTGAGGGATATCCTTACTATGTCGGACAGTTTGACACGTTCCTCATCCACCCGGTACTCGCCCCAGCCCCTATAACTACGGTGTGTAGGATGGAATTCGACAAGCGGACCTACCTACAGACTCGCCATTATTCCAGCAGTATATCCTTCAACAGGAACTGGACGTCGTATAGGGACGGTTTTGGCGACATCTTCAAATCAACCAACAGAGACTTTTGGTGGGGAAACGACAATGCGTACTATCTGACGAACAGTAAATCGTATAATCTAATCGTTCAGGTTGCTGGCCAAGATTATACCGATATAGGAAATATTGTGTACGAGAACTTTGTTGTACAAAATGAGGGTAACAAATACACCATGTCCTATTCCTCCGTTTACATTGTCCCTTTAGACCACGTTATCACCCTCTCTATGAATGACAGCATGGCATCCTCAAATGGATCACCGTTTAGCACCTATGACCAGGACAATGATCAATCAACCGGAAATTGCGCAGCGGTCCACGGCGCAGGATGGTGGTTTAATGATTGCACCAATTGCAACCCCAACGGTCGATTGTGGCCCGGTGGCAATTCGTCCCGTTTAGGTGTCGACGACGAATTCTTTTGGAACGATGGCTTGAATGGTTGGTCTGCCTGGGCAACAGCTCTTTGGTTCACTAGGTAAAGAGATCAGATCATGTGGGGGCTTTTTTTACTTAAAAGGAGTTTATTTGTTTAACAAATGTAAACCAATGCTTTTTTTCCTGACATGTAGAGTGGAAGGAAAATCAAATGTGCGGTAACACCTGACTAACATATTGACAAAGCGATTAATGAAACTGGTAATCTTGGTTTCCAGTGTTGCAATTATTTATCCCCCCCCCCCCCCCCCCCCCTCTCTCTCTCTCTCTCTCTCTCATTATAATGTTTTTGAAACATAAAACCTGAGAACATTGTAACCATGTCTCCGCGTTATTGGACCAATCATATTTTTATCATAAGCTTATGCCTTTCTTATCTTATTTATATTTGAACGTAAATTATCACCAATAAATAATCAGATGTAAGAGCAGGGTTATAATGAATACATTGTTTTTGTGAACTGAGTTTTAACATCTGAGTATTCACTCTGAAAGATGTCCTAGCAAGAACGAAGTTCAGTGTGTGCTACTTTGTGGATAAACGGATAAAATAATGGTGTATATAGATCCTTTAATTAACTTTGAAAGAATAAATAATCGCGGGGAAGTATAACGATACAACTGACTGGCTTAAACGTCAGGTGTAGCTTCTCTGTAATCGTGAAAGGACAGGTAATGGTCAAGTGTTTTACCTGACGGCAACCAAATTACTGTATGTGCGCTTTCAATTATGTCAAGATATATTCACGGGGTGCTGACAGCGTTCATGAGCTTAACTTCTGGAAATTCATGGATAACGCTTTGATTATAAAAGTTCTTTGATGTTTGTAAAAATATTTTTTTACTCTGAATATAGCTTACCAGGGCTAGCTCTGGGTCTGGATTTGGTTTCGCCAAAAATGATTAGAATGTCAAAAAACCGTCATGTTTCGTAGTACGATCGCTGAATATTCCTATATATGTATTCCCATTTTGTAAGCATAAGAATTAATGCAAATGCTTTCATCCAACAAATTCTATAACTCCAAATATGTAGTTTAATGTTTGAGTTGAATGTTGTAAGTATATTTAAGCATAACTACAAATATACCTATTCAATCTTGTTTTACTACATATATTTAACAAAGGAAATTTCTACATTTATATCCTATCATTTAAAACCAAAAATACTTCATCTAGAAGCAATGGTAGGAAAGTGTGATTTTGTATGTTTAAATAAATGTTCAGAAAATAAGGAAAAGTTACAATGACAGCAGCCTTTGGAACTTGATGTCACTTAGCCTTGTTTTTTAAACCTCGCATTTACATAATCTAAATATGTAAAAAAATGTTCTTAAATAATGAAAATTGTAACATGCATATATATTCAGGCATTAATGAAAATCCCTTTTCTTCATCTCCAATGGATTAACTGATACTAATATCACACGTTTAACCATCAAAATGCCATCAGCTCACTCATACCCCTTCTCCCCCACACGGACATCAGAAAGGGGAGTAACCAATATAAAAATGATTCGACTACAATGACAATAAAACACTATGTTTGGTACCGATCATTTGTTCAAGTTTCATAGCATCGAATAAGATAGTCAATAGTGGTATTTAACACAATATTCATAAAAAATAATCAGTTAAAAGCCTAAAAATTCAATAGTCAGAAGATGAAATAATCTATCTCCAGATCAAATTTGCCTTAATAAATTATCATTTGTGTTACGCTCCTAAATAACAAACACTTGTTTTTGTTATTTTTCAGTTAATCAAACAATATATCGCAGTAACATAATTTCAATCAAGTACATGAGTTTCTTTTAGCATATGGACCTGTAGGCTCCATCGACCCTTGAAAAGAGCAAATAATAGCTTATATTTCTGTTTTTCGTCCTGAAAAAGGAAATGATGACTTTTGAACAAAGGGGGACATATATACATAACACGTTATTATATATTTATTCGATTTATATGCCTAAATTTTTAAAACATGTATATTAAAGATTGTATTGGATAATATAATATATTTTATGTGCCATTTTTGTTAGTTAAGTGTCATGCATCTGCTCTTACTTCCAACCAATATAACAATGTCTAAGAGCATTAAACATTTGTTAAGAGTGTAAATCATATTGGTTTCACTAGATTATGTGTTTGTAATAGTATATCAGATTAAAGAATTTAAATGGTCAACGTAAGTAATATTTCACAGATTCTTGGGCGACGACCTTACCTTTAAGGTGGGGTAAAATTTTTATTACATTTTTTTATATTTTAATATATTATTATTAATTTTTTTTTAAGATGACTGTTGAGTAATGTCATTTTCACATGTAAACAACATACGGAGACACGCCAAACATATTTTTTTCTTGCAAACCATTTATGTTTTTATTTTCACCATTGTATAGTGTAATAGTTCTCTGCCATATGTGTATACTTGTCTCGCGCCCCAGCCAAGACAGTAACAACCTCCATGGGATGGTCGCACCGTTCGGTCGCTATCTGGAATGTTAAAGTGTTAATGTTAATCCTCTTTTTCAATACTTCAATTCTAGCACCAATCAAACAATTCTACATAACACAAAATATTCTTGAGCACTGTATGGTTTGAAGCTATTTACAAAAGATGTTGATAGTTTCGTTGTAAAAAATTTATGGAAACCACAAATGATTTCATATAGTCAATATGGAATGTTATGCTGTTTGAAGTATATATTACTACCCTATTGCCTACCATAACATCTTAGTATTTGCCAGTAATATCATTGAAAATGTTTTCAGCCAACTATCGGCAAAGCAGAGCGGTCATTGTGCAGTTCTTCAACGGTGAACTAAAATGTTAATATATTTAGTTTGATGTGTTCCAAGTCTGTTTTATTTACTCATTAACAAGTATAACTTACAGCAACCTATTTTGAAGGAGGTTTTTTTTCAGGAAATTTGGATAAAAATAGAATACATAAATTGTTACGCGTTGCATATCTTGAATAATCAACACAAATAGTATCTTACATATTTTAACACATATATAGCAGGGCTTTCGTAGGAATAAAGAGAAAAAGCATTTACCCTCAATGAAGTTGTGTTGCACGAAATGAGAATTCCAGATATTCCATCACCAACATAAAGATTTCCCGCAAATGATGCCACAGCTGT
>JAULCA010430791.1:0-11426 GCA_032360845.1 Crassadoma gigantea
GTAAATTAAAACATTCAACACACAACTATTTCAGAAATAGCCTAAAATACAAACATAGATATATCGGAAATAGCCTAAAATACAAACATAGATATATCGGAAATAGCCTAAACTACAAACATAGATATATCGGAAATAGCCTACAAACAATAAATAACAATCGCTGTAGATACAAAATGTAAGAAGGTAAACAAATGACTATACGAGAAATAGCTTAAAACTGATCGTTGCTCTAGATACTGTGAGTATAAATGTAAACAGATAACAATTACTTAATAACTTAAGTATATATAGCGGCTGTGTTCATGATAAGGGGGGTTTTGTAACTAGCCATATTTCAACCGGGACAAATGTGATGAAATCAAAATAACAACGGCTTTACAAAGATCCCAGCTATAGTAGAGATGTAGAATGGAAATGACCTGATCCCAACAATAACAAATTTCTGAGAAGTAGACGGTAGAGATATACATGAAGAGCGAAGTCATGTTGCAAAACACATACATTAACTACTAAGTATAGTATAACTTTATTTATTTTACAACAATTATGAAATAAGTTTTTTTTTCAGCTTATATTAACCACTCTTTTTGGCCCGGATGTTAGCGCGCGAGGGGTCTTTATGTGGGAGGAAACCGAGAGTACCCGGAGTAAACCTACGTGGTCGGGCAGGTGACCCCATACCTTTTCATGTCTGATGTGGGAATCAAACCCCGGCCGCCTTGGTGATAGGCAAGTGCGCTTTCCATTGCACCACCCGACCCGACCTACTTAGTTTTGTCAGTAAAATTGTAAAAAAGTAATGAAAATTGAGAAAACATACTTTCCTACATATTTCAAACTAGTGAAATGCATGGTTGCCACATCAAAAACGCCAAAAAGTAAGTTAAAATATCTCCTGTCCTCTGAAGCAGGTTTTTGTTGAGTGGACACTGTTTCAGAATGACGAAATGTGTCATCTTTAACCACATAAAGTTAGATATTTTCAAATATGATGCCAACTTTGTCCACTGCGCCATGAATATATTGATTTCATATGGATTTTATTTGACATTAAAACAGCTTATGTTTGATACAAAAACATATCCCCCACGACCAAAATACGTCACTGTAACTGCTACCTGTACAACAATGTTATGTTAATCCTGTTGTCTGTGATGTCTTTACCCAGATACTTCCTCGTTCCGTTAGATTGACAGTTTATTTACAGATGCATTTATTTTAAACATTTGTCTCGATTAACTTACATTTGTACATCGCCAGAACCGGATTTTAATTTGCTAGGAAACGTATTCACTTGTATATAGGTGGCACTGTTATTTGTGATGAGAATGATCGTTTGAGAATTATTTTCTTAACATGATGATTTATCGATAGATACGTCAATAAAATGGTTATTGATATATTTTGATTTGTATGACCTAATTGGGGGAATACTGTATAGTAGCTGTTGTTATGTGAATGACATGTTTAAATGTAATGAATTGAATAACAGAAAACGTATCACACACAAATCAACATGTTCAGATTATTCCTCTTTCCATGGGTTTGGAAGATTATTTACAGATGGATTAATCTTTAACATTTATCTTTATCAACTTCCGTTTGCGCTTCTCAAGACACGGATTTCAATTTCAATTAGCTAGGGAACGTGTTTATATGTAGGTATGTGATATTGTTATTTTTGATGAGGACAGTCCTAAGAAGAATGGATCAAACTTTTCCTAACATGATGTTTTTATCATAATTAATTTTATCTAGGAGTACTGTTTATAACATGTTGTTTTGTCAATGAAATGTTTAAATGTCTTTAAATGAATCACAGATAACTTAACTCACACAAAGCAACGTTACATAACACTGGGAATTACACGGGTCGTATAAAACACCGTATACATCATGAAAATATCATTTGAAGCAAAGATGATATGACAGGTAGCAAGTATGCATTGAATTGATTTTATATCATGTGCAATATTTTTGTGTATATTTGATTAAAGGGGAAGGGACACGTAAGGATTAATATATTTACAAAAGAGCTTTAACCTAGCTGAGTAAAAACATCAAAAGCTTTACACAAAATCATCTTTTTATCAGAGTTCACCCGATAAGATCATTTTTAGGGGGTATTGTCACTGTATGATTAAGAAATTTTATTTCCAGTGGATAGGTCTTTTTATCTCCCTACTTTACTCTGAGTTAGTGGCAATAATGGAGTTAGGGGAAGATTATGTCAATCTTTATGAAATAAACTTAGAGAAAATCAATTAAACTTAAGTGAGCAAAAACAAAATATTTTATTAAGATATCCATTTTTCAATTCATACAAATATTTAGACCTAAGATTGCAAGAACTTTAAACTCCAACAGTAGACATTTCTAGTAGTAAATACTGTTTTGAAGTTAAACTTTCATATGGTAAAATTAAATATAAATGTGGCATTTCCTTAGTTTATTAAATAGGAAATATGTCTCCTTTTAATGTGATAATTATAAAAATATTATTATTCACTAAGGGAGGGAATTCATGTTGATACATGTCCCATAAGCTATCTAACTAAGGTACCACAGCAATGCCCCTACCCAGTCACTTATAACGCTAATTATATTGTTAACAAATTGTCTACGGCTTTGCCAGGCTATTTCCACTTTACATATATGAAATGTATCGTAAGGCTTTGTAAAACTCATAACGCTATCAGCTATGACAAATTCAGGAAGCAGCTAGGCGGGCTGTTTTATCTGGCACTTGTTTGACCGATTGATACTTGAAGGTAAACATCGCTCGATACGACATGTAGTTGACACATTGAGACCGATGTTTAAAAGTAGGATTTGCACCAGCTAATAAAATCGTATCCCTTTGTTGTCAGATTGGACACACTGCCAAGGTGTATAATATCATGATCCAAAGGACGTGTGTGGCATGTTACGAAAAGGTAATAATAGCAAAATAGTGCAAGTACATTTAAGGGGTCAACCTGTATATGTTCCATGACATTGTTGGTTATCACATCTGAGTAACAGCAACCTTCAGATATCGAGTGTATTTATCATGTTACATTTATTATTAATTCAGCATATTTTTTGATATATTATCGGTTATTGTTTAAATGATTTTGGTGGCATAAATTATGAGATGAGTAAACTATTAATACAAAATTCATTATACTATGAATTTTTTCTATGTGAAAAAGTGCCATTTTTAAAAATTTCTCTGAAGACGTGTTCGACGACATCGTCCTAAGTAAACGACGTAACGTCTATCTTTATGTTCTGACACTGTGATGAATCAATCTATTACGTCGGAGTTCAAAGGTTATATTACATCAGCCAAATAAAAAGTAACACAAATGTTTAAACCGAGTTATGAGAAAGAAAGATATAAACCTGTTTACATTACCAAACGAAGAATAGGTCCGATTGATTATAATGATATAAGACTCGGAACTCTATTTTTTTGTGACTTTATTAATTTTGTCGGAATTATATTCTTTGGATATGTCTTAGATATCAACGTATAAACAATGAAAAAACCCACCGCAGTTTATATAAGGCTCTTTAGTATAATAAATCATAATACTGTTGTTTACGTGGAGAAGTAACGATCTGTTATATTATCACAAATGTATTACTAATATATATCACCAAAAGAGAGTGTAAACATTTGTCTGGAGTTTGATAGAAAGTCAAATTTCCACTGTGATGAATTGCCACAAACTGGGTCACACATTAAACATGTTTACTTTACCTTTAAACACGGGTAGATATTTAGTAATAAAAGTGTTCGTGCGCTTTTCTACGTTTCTTATCAGACTGAAAGTCATCCTCTTCAAATGGACGTCAATTGTGTATACAAAGACTTGTCTTAATGCCGGTGACACCGGACATATGCAATTTGAGAGGTGATATTATTGTCAATTGATCAATATTTGGCATACGAAGAACCAGTTTATAACACTAAAGTGATAGCGATTGTATCAGCTTATATTTCTTAAAGCGAATCTTATAACTTCGTTACACAGGTAATGTTTAACATAAGTGAGAGTTCTAAATAATGAAATATTGTTGGAGACATATGTTTTAATACTGCAACACGACCATGCAATAATCAAGGAAACAACAATATCAGTAACTGTTTTATAAGCATAGAAGAGCGTTGAAATGAAGTTTCTAAAGTTTTTATTTTAACACACAAGTGCACAAAAAAAAATGTTCAAATTTGTTTCTTAAACATACTACAACACGGTTATTTAAAATTCATATTTGTTTCTTGAACACACTGAAGTACGGTATTACAATATTTAAATCTGTTTCAAAGTCATATTAATACATCTGTCACATCTCGTAATTTTGAACAGACTCGGATGTTGTTTTCATCGACCTATAATATTATATTATTGTTATTGAATCACCCTGAAAATTCAGTACTTTATTGCGTCGGTGTTATAAAATAAAAATGTTATATTTATAAGAGTAGTTGAATGATTTTTAGATAGATTTTTGCTATGTATAAGAAAATATATAATTGTGTTTTACTAGTATCTGGAATACACACTGTGTATAAACAATCACAAGAAAGTGAAATATTTTACAGTGTTAAAATATTGAATCCTGATTTTTACAGAAATAATTCATTATCTGCCGTTAATATGTCAGAATCATGAACAGAACAGACATACAAACACATTGTCACTTCTACGTTGTGATCACAGTCTAAGTTTGAAAACTTTCCGCTCGTTTGAATATGCTCTCCGTTTGGTTATGTAAAATAATCGTTAAGCTATTTTCATGTATACATAAATTCAGCATACGATACAGCTACACACTTAAGTTAACTTAATGTCTTATTCTAATTAAGCGTCATGTACTTGATCACATAATAATAGAGTGAATGTTATTTTTTCAAGTCATATTTGCAACACAGGAAACAAATGTCTTCGAGTGAAGCTTGTAGCGGACCACGTTTCGAGTATATTCAGTTTTCTCAAATAAGGATGCATAGTAACCTTATTATAAGTTTACAAATATATCTATCTTTATTTTAAAATAATTCATGTAAGAATAAAAACCCTTTATCCAACTATCACTCAAGTAATGATATGTATACATAACTAAAACAAAATTTGATAACCGCAGCGTACACTAAAAACAAATCAACAGAAACATTAAGTGCTTTAATTATTTTTAGAAGAAAGATATGATTATGTTTCTCATTCATATGTATAAAATTTGATAATTCATCTTTACCCATGCTAGAACATTCATTTGTATAAAATGTGAATGACGTCACAAAAAATGAATCCATACCTGTCAATACCAATGTATTTTTCTGTATCACTCCACGAAATTTGATGTAAGACTTGTCCTGTATTTTCCTCTGCAACAAGGTTTAGAACCCGTATATCCAAAGTGTTATACCTGGTTATATGTTTGTAACGTAAAGTCAACTCCTTTGTGTTTGAAGTAGGGAACTTAGAAACCAACTAATACTCTCAGATAAGGCGGCATGATGCCAAGATTTCAGCGGGAGGAATTCGGCAATATATACCACACCATTCCTCTTTTTTAGTGTTCTTTGATAAACCACCCGTAATGGCGGACAACTGGAAATTGGCGTACTGTGTTTGCTTGATAAATGTGAACCAGGTACGTGTCCCCCTGATTAGCCTACAGGTAAATCCAGGTAACCTAGGTGTGGAGAGATAAGAGAAGTACGGGAGCTAGCCAGTGTTGATAGATTTAGTGTGGTTTGATAGCGAGGGAGGGTTTATGCTGGCGCATATTTCCAAATGTCGTGATTAATATTACTTGACGGTAGTGTTCCGGGTAGTACAGAAACACCGGAATATCCAAAGCATATACGCTAATGGTATATGACTGCAGATAGAATGACACACGCGCTGCATATCAGTAAATTTGAGATTTGTTCAGATGTGTTAAATATCAGCTGAGACCCGCTCCTCCTACAGCATACCACAGAAACGCCTAGCTATCCAAAACCTGCCGCTGGCATATGGCTGAAATAGAGTGACGCACACGACTATATTAATTAATTAAAAAGACTCTACATGTACACAAAAAGGAATAAAGTACGTGAGTTTTCACTGACAACGTTTGAGACATTTTTAGTGTTAAATCTTACCGTCATAGAATACTTTAGAGCCTGTCACCTTTGATAATATGTCATTAGTCTTTCCTGTATCCACTTGATATCAATGTATCTGATGCCTTTAGCATGCAACAGTGCAATTACGTATGCTTACTTTTACATTCGAACTTGAGGAAAAATAAAAGTTATTCGATTATGTAAATTGTGAAAAGTCATAGAAAGTACGATATTATCGGAAAAAGACGAGGAAAAAGATGAAGATTAGAAAACGACTTCATTCTTGTATTTTGTTGTCACTATTTAGATATTATTATGATATCTCTCTCATCCTTTATGGGTGTAGCAGATTACCGATACTTTGAGAATCTAGTTTGTAAGTGCATTTTGTGTTTGCTTGTCATACAAATTCAGTGGGAGTCTTGTGTTTACATCGTATCGTCAAAGAAAGGGTGTCCTCTAGTGTTGTCAACGTGAACCAAGTGTTCATACTTAAAACTGTCCAATTATTGAACGAGCATTGTGAACCTTAGACATATAAACTGCTAAAAGGTAAACGGCGCTCACCTAACTTGAACCAGTATGCAGCGTCGCTTAGAATACACCTTACCCGAAAAAGGCAGCTTGATGACGCGACAAAACATTGTTGCAAGAAAACCACTCATTACAAACACGAAGTTCATGCAAAAAAATCAACGCCAGACATAACGCCCTAAAAATGTTATCAGTTTCCTCTCGCTGTAGTTAGTCAGACGTAGCAGGGAAATATAAGCATGATGTATGACCTCATAGGAACAGATATGCAATTAAATTTTAGACGAAATAAAACATTGATAGTTCAAAGACTCAATTTGAAATCGGTAAAAATATCCTGATGATAGATTCATTAATGTAGTATGTAGATTGATTGTTAAATAAAATTTAAAAAAAATCCTCTAACACTTTATCTGTTGACATATAAAAGTTATCAAAATTCATTTAAAATTATATATTTTAAAACATAGAATTTATTTTTTCAGTTTTCTTGATAAAATACACCATAGCTAATTCAAAATTAAACAAAACTAATAAAACATTACTGTCGAAAAGAACTGCCGTATATGGCAACCACACGTCATAAAAGTACTGATTTTAACAAATGCCAAGTTAAAAGTACAACTGAATGTCATAACTCGGGTAGCATCATCACTGATTTATAAAATAATTGGGGGAGCATCGACCTTGGTTGTCACAAATATCGGGCTGGAATCATAATTGATTGCCAAAAATGACGGGGTAGTACTACTGCAATATTTGTGACCATCTTATGAAGCTACCCTGATATGTGTGGCCACCAGTTATGCTAACAAAACAATCATTCATGCTGCTAACCAGAATTTTGTGACAATGTGTTATGTTGGGGAAGCATCACACCTGACTGTCACAAATGTCAAATAAGCATCACAACTTATTGTCACAAATGTCAGGTAAGAAACACACCTTATTGTCATAATGTCAGGTACGCATCATAACTTATTGTCACAAATGTCAGGTAAGCATCACAACTAATTGTCACAAATGTCAAGTAAGCATCATAACTTATTGTCACAAATGTCAGGTAAGCATCACAACTTATTGTCACAATGTCAGGTACGCATAACAACTGATTGTTACAAATGTCAGGTAAGCATCACAACTTTAAATATAGTCACAAATCGCAAATGGCAGGTTAGCATCATAACTTATTGTCACAAATGTTAGGTAAGTATCACAACTTATTGTCACAAATGTCAGGTAAGCATCACAACTTATTGTCACAAATGTCAGATGAGCATCACAACTTTAAGTATGGTCACATATCACAAATGTCAGGCAAGCATCACATCTTATTGTCACATATCTCAGGTAAGCATAACAGCTGATTGTAACAAATGTCAGGTAAGCATCACAGCTTTAAATATTGCCACAAATCTCAAATGTCAGGTAAGCATCACAACTTATAATCAAAATGTCAGGTAAGCATCACAACTTATTGTCACAAATGTCGGGGAAGTATCATAATTCTAGAAACCAGCAACAATCTTTTCTAAAGTACAACCAAAACTTAAACCAAATCTACCCAGTTTGAGAGAACAAAAAGAGGATATAGTTCTCTCTCAAATCCGTACTTAAGATACCTATTTCTTTCATGCTGAATAAGAAGAATACATGCCATAAATATGACTTCCAGTTCACATTGGAGCCATTCTTAATGGCACGTTCAGATTTTAGAGACATTTATGTTAATACCTCCATGTTCCAGACATGAAAATGCTTTTCTTATCCATCTACCATTATGTTACCATACAAAAGACATAGCTTGTTTTATAATATATGATTCCGTTAACCTATGGATTTTTACGGCATTTATACATTATATCTTTCCATTTCAATCTTCACACGATAAATTATCCTGCACTTTTATTTACGTAAACCTACCCTGCTGATGATGTTATGAGATGTACGTGTTTTTAATTTTAATATAGTTGTAAGTTTGACTTCCGAAAAGATCGGTTATGCTAAATCATTATTCTGGCCGTATATGATAAAAGTCGTCAAAGGGCTGTTAAACTCAAACAACCAAACAATATGATTGCCACAAATGTCCTAGTAGTATTATAACGGATGTACCTAACCTTCAGGCGTGGTCATTTAGTCCCTAATAGTAATAATTGTGATCCATTTTGTTTTATTTTGTCCGTGGAAACATGGTATGCAGACATTTTTGTGGTCGTGTCTGTTTCCTATCAGCGACAGTCGGTTGTGTATGTAAACTTACACCTGTTTATACGTTTGTTTTCTACTCTGTGATAATATCACGGTCAGGACACCCGACGTTTAACACCATAGCGTTATAACAACTAAGCCAAGTCTTAGTACATATTCTCTATAGTAATTATTTCCCTTAACCGTGAATGTCACGGGTTTCTTACAGTGAATACATATAAAAAAAATATTGATTGCTACATCTGGTGCAGATAATTCTCAGTCTTGCTTGAGTTTAACATCTGTATGCTTTATTATTAATAGGTTGATTGGGAACTGGCTATATCTTTCCTTGTCAGATTTTGTATATAAGAATAGGAATTAGTGCGTTTAGATATCAATATATAGTTCGAGTTTCTCCTGTCAAAAGATATATATATAAACTGATATTTTGTTTTTGTTTTGTCTCTGGCGAACTTACATGGCGTCGTCTACCGACGCTACGTTAAATGCACATGTTATTAATTGAAATATGATATTGACTATCATATGAAATATTGTCCAAATATTATAAAATATTGCTTGAAATCAACATCCTTCAGACACTAAGTATTACCAACAGCGACAGGCTTCATGTAAGGCGTCTGAACGATAAGGGTTGTGAGGTTTTTAAAATTATATACAAAATGTCTCCTGAATATATTCAAAACCTTATAAATATCAAGATATCTAATTATGATTTCAGGAAAGAAAATACTGCAGAGGTGCCAAGGGTCAACACTGTGAAGTATGGACAAAATCGTTTGCTTTTGAGGCCGTCCGGGTGTGGAACAGTCTCCCAAATGACTTCAATGAATTCAGGAGGCTGGTCCATTCCTGGGATGGCCCGTTCTGCCTTTGCAATATCTGAAAAGAGTGATACTTCATACTATGCCCCGGTTACCTCTGCCATCTGCTATTTTTGATTGTGTGACACTATATAATATTCTTATTTCATTTCGTACATGTTTTAATTCTGTTCTATAGATTTGCAGCTATTTTTTAGTATTTTTATTTAATATTCTTAAAATATAATGTTTTTAAAAACTTAATAAATTTTGTGAATTGAATTCGGTATCATTTTTTAATTCACACTATATTAGTGTATATTCTGTCAATTTTTATTCTTTGCTATATTAGCATTGTGTTTATATTCCACTTCATAGTGTTTTAATATTAAATCATAAACTATTGTTGTGTGACATACAAGTATTCATACAATATTAACTATGTCTTTTACATGTATTTACTTATTCTGAATGCTATTTATCTGTAATGCTTTTTATATATTTATTATCTCAAAGGGTCATATCCCGGGGGCCTTTGTAGGTAGGGGACTACCAATCACTTAGAAACCTGGGATATGATACAATTTTTTCTCTGTGATAATTACTACCGTTTTTTTTCTTTAACATGATTATCTCCCTTTACTTGTAATATAATGTGATATTGTTATTTTACAAATGTTTGTCGCAATTATAGCTCTCAAGAGCTAATGTTCATTGTTTACCTATATGCGACGTTAAATATTTTTTTTGTATCTTGTATAACATGTAATGAACTGAATTACTCACTTTCCTTTTTATTGTCTGTCGTCCATACATTGCTTTGTTCTATACTATCTGAACAATTTGAATGAAAACTTTATCACAAGCGCTATTCAAATCGAAACCTGAACACAGGGCCACCTCATACCTAAACCTGTTTATAACGCCTCTTCATATTATTTTCATTTTAGAAAATTTGATTGTACTGCTCTTCTGTACAAAAGGCATTGGCAACAGACATAGCCCTCTCCTTAAAATATTATAAGACTCTTTCATGCTCAGGGGTGTAGGATAGGGAAATTCCACCCGAGGGGTTCTCAAATTTGGTAAAACCTGAGGCATAGGCCTCATTTTCGGGTGGTTTGAAAATCCTAGAATAAGCTCAGAAATTATGAAAATGCGTTTGGACCGGCCACCATTTTGAAAATATCAATCCATCCCCTGAGATTTTAGACAAAACGAAATAACCAGCCATATTTAGCATATCCCATAGTTTGCGAAGGAAAGTTAAGCACATCTTTCTAACGTTTACGTAAAATATATCGTGAAATGCTTTTAATCTGTATTACCTCGCCTTTGCGACATCGGAGAGTTGCAAAATCGTGACGTCACGTCATTGTCAAGCCATTGTGACGTCACGTCACGTGAAATGGGGTGTAAGATAGAAAATTCCTACACCCCTTTCTTACCCTGGACAGCTCTATCTTAAATACAGGGAAATAAGAGAAAACAGTATATACATATCATATAAACGATACTTTTACGCTTCATATTTTAGCCTGATTACAGAATCTATACTTATCTTGACATTATTACAACACTTATTTATAATTAAACCTGATCACAGTGTATTTTAGTGCCTAATTTGACCACAGCGCCTGCTCATATCCAAACAGGATTATTTGCCCTTGATCATATATATCTAGAAAATTGCAAATGTGGGTTTTGTTTCACCTTTCAATTAATAAAGTGTACAACTGCACCGAAACCAATGAAGTATACTTGTC
>JAULCA010430802.1:0-11425 GCA_032360845.1 Crassadoma gigantea
AAGTCACTTAAAGCAACCGTTTTTATTTGCTGGGGGTGTGGCCAGGTGAATCTGACATCCAGACCTTACGGTTCTCTATTGGAGTCTGAGGTTTGCTTCCCATACAGAACGTCTCTATAAAATATAAATCGCAATCTCAGTCTCCTACCTGTTCCACGGTGAATGTAAGTCTGTCCTACATAGGTTAACCACTCAGGAGGTTCAGGACTTGCACCACTAAACAAAAGCCTGTTCTTAGAGTTTCACAGTTACCACATATATTTCTTAAACTATAAAATGTCTGTAACAGGATGTGACGTGATGGGAACAACACTATATGCCCCCCATTTTACGGCAGGGCATAAATATCATATCAAATCTCAAAAAAGACAACCTCTTATACTCATACAAAAGTTCTTATTCCGTTATGCAATTTATTACATTTTTTTCAGTGAAATCAATAGCTTTGTAGTGAAAATAATATTAAAATATTTTACAATAAATAATAACATCCATTTTTCTTTTTTCACACTCAGAATAAGCCTTCGGAGATCAATGTTTTATGAGATAAATAAATAACAAATGGCACTGTCAATTATGATAAAGAGATTTTGATTCATGAGTCAAGCTTAGAGTCAATTTAATTCATCAGTCATGCCTAAAGTCAATTAAATTCATCAGCCAAGCCTAAAGTTAATTAAAACATCAGTCAAGCCTAAAGTAAAATAAATTCATCAGTCATGCCTAGAGTCAATTTAATTCATCAGATATGCCTAAAGTCAATTAAGTTCATCAGCCAAGCCTAAAGTCAATTACAACATCAGTCAAGCCTAAAGTAAAATAATTTCATCAATCATGCCTAGAGTCAATTTAATTCATCAGACATGCCTAAAGTAAAATAAATTCATCAATCATGCTTAGAGTCAAATTAATTCATCAGACATGCCTAAAGTAAAATAAATTCATCAATCATGCTTAGAGTCAATTTAATTCATCAGACATGCCTAAAGTAAAACAAATTCATCAATCATGCTTAGAGTCAAATTAATTCATCAGTCATGCCTTAAGGCAATTTAGTATATCAGTCATGCCTAAAGTCAATTAAATTCATCAATCATGCCTAAAGTCAAATTAATTCATCAGTCAAGCCTAAAGTCAATTTAATTCATCAGTCAAACCTTGAGTTAAATGAATTCTTCAATCATACCTAGAGTAAATTTCATTTATCAGTCTTATCTAGAGTAAATTTCATTTACCAGTCAAGAATAGAGTTACTTTAATTAATCAGTCATGCTGGAATTCAATTAGATCACAACTTGATCATCTGATGGGTGGATTAACGATATACTTGTTACAATGAATGTCGTGAGAGTTTTCTTTTAAAGAAAACTCCTCTTTTCAGAAATTTGTATTGGAATGTACTTTTAACATGTTTGAAAACATAAAGTATTTGTTGAAGTGTTTTCTCAATATGTGATGTTGGCAGGCCTGATTGACCAGATTAAGTAGGACAGGCTGATCCTGTTATCACGTTACATGTTCTTACATCAATACGGAGGTGTTGACCGACAGAGATTGATCTCCACGTTCATCATGACCTAACAGATTGTTAACAGATTTAACCAAATTGTACCAGAAGTCCGCACCTTACATTTGACACTCAGGAATACTTCTCCCCGACTTGTTAGGTTAGAAGATGATATAGCACACATCTGTTTTAGCTTGTTTGTTCACAGAACACTGACCCCAAATGGAGAACAAAATAAACAGATGGATTTCATCAGAATTTGTTTTTAAATAACTCTCGATCTGACATACTACATCTGAGTGGTTTCCAAATAAATTTTACGATGCTTTGTATAGAAAACATTGTATATATAGAAAACAGCCAAAGGAGAATCATTAAAATGTATTAATTTGAAGCAAAATATTTCCTCATGTAAAGCATTTCATGTACCCTTATGAATTGCAATATACTTACACAAGGCAAATAAAGTTTTGTGGGTACACTAACTCTGCAATCTAAAATTCTGTTCTTAATCACAGAACAGGGATTCAAGTTTATATTCTATTACTGAACATTGACACCCCAACATTTCTAAATCACATGATACCCTTATAGGCATTCTCTGAATGAACACTAACAGCTCTGTAAGAAGCCCATTCTGTGACTGACTCAACTTAGCTACTAGTACAGCGGATAAGAGCCAAAATCAGCAGAATTCTGCACTTTGTGATAAAAGCATGAAACTTCCTACATAGGGTCTCTGATTTACACTGGTTAATATCAGATATGGAGGCATCTGAAAAAATACTTACTTCCGGTACAATCCAAGATGGCCGCCGTTAGTTTAAAAAATCTTAATATGAGGTTATATATTTAATATTTAGACAAAAGTTATATAATTAGATGATATATTTTTGTGTTACCATTTGCGTGATCATTACCCATGATGATTACGGGTCATTTTAAGATATGCAAATGGGAAAAAGAAATCCGTACTTCCGGTAAAATTCAAGATGGCCGCCTTAATTTATATAATCAGTCTACAAGGCATCTATATCAAATACATAGACACACATCTAGTTAAATAGCATATTTTTGTGTAACCATTGGACTAAAAAGACAGATGCTTCCTTTACTTTTATATTTTTAATGAAAATTCACATAAATAAATAAAAAATGCGGCATGGAATCAATTCTGGAGGTTAAATTTACAAATTTTGTTGAAAAATAGAAGAAGACAGTACATTTTTTCAGTAATCAGTTGTTTAAGACAGCATTGAAGGAAAGGAGAAGAATTTTGAACTTGGTAAGTATTTTGGTAAGAAATTCCTGTTTTCCTATTTACAATTTTAAGGAACTTTTAAATTAGGGGGCATTTTTTACATGACACATTTAACCAAACAATAAAGAAGGTCATTGCTGTGACAAGGACAAAATGTGTGTCAACTATATTTTTTCTTAAGTCATATATTTCAAATATGATATTTTGAGTTCTGTTTTTAGCCTTTGTCTTGTATATATTTGCAAATATTTCCCAGAAAAAATAGTTGGACTTGATCTAGGAATTCTGAATGTGTTGATCAAGGCAGATCGATGGTTTTGTTACTTCTTATTTAAATAAAGTCTATATTGCCCAAAACATTTGTTAAAATACAATTCAATAATGTTTTTACGAAAGTAAATTCTATCTCAAGTAACGAAAAAACAGTATGCATTTTTGTAATTAACCTCCTTTCAAACTTATTTGTGAAAGGAATAATTGTTACCCCCATTAAAAAGTTCCATGTAAAGAAAATTGTTGTGACACTTTTGCAACTTTTTTCATTCTGATATTTAAAAATGGAACAAGGTATGATTTAATTAGAATATAAGATTATTTAGATGCATAACTAAAAGGTTACAGATCTATTATTTTTTATTTTAAAAATGTGGCCAAACATGTTTTTGTTAAATCATTTGATTCAGGAAAATCACAATCAACGAATATCTCCGTTGTCAACTGGGAGAGGTGTATATTTTGCCAGGAGCAAACAGAAGAGACATATGTTGCACCATCTGGAATGGACGATTCATTCCTGAAAGCAAGACATATATTGGAAGAAAAAGATATTTGCACACCAAGTCACAGCAGCATGCCTTCACATTCTTCAAGAAAAGGCTGATGAGGAATTTCCCTAAAACAACATACTTGAAGACCATCCTCTTGACTTCACAGAATGGAAAGAGACAAGATCATGCATTATCATCGCAGTTTAAATACTTTGTCACCTTATCTTTGTCAGATCTGTCAGGGAGACGGAGTTTTCCCTATACGTTGATGCTATGAAAAAGATAATCCCTTCAATCATGTAAGCTACCTGGTATGCCAGATGGTTGCCAGTACATCTACGTGATATGAAAAACTTGACTAAATTGCATCCTGTGATATCTGAAGAATTTCAATGTGGTCTTTTTGTTGTGAAAACAACAAACAGAAAGTCTTCAGCTATAGCTATCAAGCAGGCGCATGAACAAAATAATGTCACAGTGAAGTCTAATGGTAGTGTAGTAGGACTGGCAGAAGACACTGGCGCATTGCGGCGATGGATGGTTGCAGGTCCAGAGATTGCCAGACTTGTAGGAGAGTTTGAAGTAGGCATGAGCAATTATGATGACACATCAGAAGAGTTTCATTATCATGAACAACAATCATGCTACTAAACAAGGTTTTTAAATGACGATACATCTCTAGTCACTGTGTGTTAAGAGCTCGGCAACAGTTCTTGGACATAAGTGAGGACTTGTTAGTTCTAGATACAAAGGAAATTGCCACTACAAGCATGGTTAAGACTGAAAAGGAAATAGAAAAGCTTGGAAGTGATCAGCTTCAATAGTTCATAATAGAAGGACTGTTAAAAAGAACAGCAGCTGTATTTTCCCAAATGAAAAGGAACAAGCTTGCCTTATTCTCCAGTCCAAGAGAGGTCATTGTGAAAAGGGGTTCACAGAAACTGCAAACAATTCAGAATAACTGTTCATTATGCTCAAGATTGTATATCGCCTGTCAAACAAAGAATGGAAACATGGACCTCATACAATGCCTCGATGCAACAATTCCGCATTAAGAAGACCGACCTGTGATACAGGATGTTGTTTTTGATGGTGCTGCAGTTGTGAACTATATCAATCCTGAAACAGCAGAAACATTCATTGAGTATGCAGATACAGTGTTCATACTCCTTATCATGAACTAGAGTCTTAACGTCAAACGTGTACATGTTGATTTTGACATCTATATTGAAGGGAGCTTGAAAACTGGCACCAGGATGGAAAGAGGGTCTGGAATCAGGAGACGTGGCAATGGTGCGACTCCACTTCGAAATGACTGGTTCGATTTTCTTCGAAATGACAATAATAAGACAGAACTCTTTCAGTTCCTTGCTAACAAAATGTCTACAGCACAAAGTGAGAATGCCCTAATTGCGGCAAACACCAACGGAGTGAAGTCAAACAGAGAGGACCTGGAGGTAACCACGAAGAGGCAGACACTTGACATTTAGCAGACATGCATGCAAATGGATATCGAAAGGTGCTACTTGGGGTAACTCCGTAAAGTAGACACAGATGTTGTAGCATTAGCCTTGTCAAATTACATTGAGATTGATTTAGACGATCTCTGGATCGGTTTTGGGGTAGGAAAACGACATGGTAGCTTCTTTACGGAATGAAAAAGCAAAGGCATTACCGTTGTTCCACGCTTTCACGCGATGTGGTACTGTCTCACCATTTTGTGGGAGAGGTAAAAAGTTTCTATGGGATACATGGAGTGCATATCCGCAACTTGCACCAACATTGCTCAATTTAAGCAATTGCCCTATGAGCATCACCGATGAGGACATGAATATCATAGATCTATTCGTTGTTCTGATGTATAGCCGAACTAGTGAACTCATGTGCGTCATTGAGGGAAGGAAACAATTATTCACTCAGAGACACTA
This sequence comes from Crassadoma gigantea, assembly GCA_032360845.1. Classification (NCBI taxonomy): domain Eukaryota; kingdom Metazoa; phylum Mollusca; class Bivalvia; order Pectinida; family Pectinidae; genus Crassadoma; species Crassadoma gigantea. The sequence goes on from JAULCA010430802.1 coordinate 5,464, forward strand.
TCGAAACACTACCACGTACCCAAGCTCCTCTGTTGGAGCATGCAAAACGCGGAGTTTTGCAAGGAGGTTATGTATGCGGACAATGTCTTGAGCCTATCCAGGAACATTCTCCACCCTCAGCTTGGGAATATCAACGGGGCATAGGTACCCTTTTGGACGATACTTCCAGATGCAGTTACATCGGCACATGAACTCATTAAGTGCGGGTGCAAAAATCTTGCAATTGTGTTAAATCAACATTATAATACACTGCATTATGTTCGTGTGAAGGAAACTGTGCTTGTGGTTAATTACAGGTAGTGTGAATGTGGGAAAAGGTAATGAAATATCTTAGTGTAACTCTTGTAAGAGGAAAATGGTAATGGAGTTTGACTAGTTGAAATGCACAGTTTTGTCTTTGGAAAAATTTAGATATTTTGACTTTGATAAAATAATAATGTGCGTTTCGTTGTCCTTATACATAGTGCAATTCATTTCTCTTAAAGTGTTCGTGTATGTGTTCTTTTTTCGTGCTAATCGAGTAAGAGGATGCCCCTTTTTAAAGTTAACCTATAACAACATGGTGGCCATCTTGGAAAATTAACCGGAAATGGTGGCTTTTTGGAAAAAAAGACACTTGTAGATGATATTTAAGTATTTTGCATCTCCTACCAAGTTGTGATCTAAAAACAATAAACATTTATACATTTTATTTACATTTTATGTCAAAATACACACTTTCAATCCTTGATAAATATTTTTGAAATGACGTGTTGCCGCCATCTTGGAAAAAACCGGAAGTGACGTTTTTCAGAGATGCCTCCATATTTTAAATTGATTAATACATATAATACAATGTTTATACCCAATTTGATGCTTTTATCACAAAGTGCAGGTTTTTTCTCTTATCCGCTGTACTATAGTTACTGTAGGGTATGTGTATATATGTAATTATCATAACAGTGATGTCTGAATCAAACGATTGCTTTTTGGTGTTATTTTGGTACATAAAAAGGGAAAGATGAAGAGCAAAGCAGTTTCAGTCACATTTTTATGCACTTTCTATCTCATTGGAGTTGTGGAATGAGAGATCTCTCCCTCAATGGAGGTTTTGGAGGTTAACACCTATGCATTTTCTAGTGATAGCTTAGCTTGCAGTTATAATGACAAGGAGGTCAAAATGTGTGTTACAGTCCAAGTTATTGAGTAACTGTCATGTTCTAATTACTGCAATGAATGCCAAGGGTCAGGATATAAAACAATGCAAAAGTGCAGTAGAGAGCCTGGCAATGAACAACTCAGGTTGATATAACCTGTGGTATCAGTTTCATAAACGAGCTTAACCCTTTCGCCCCTATGTTACTAGAGTAGACTCTACCATGCATTGATCTGGATGAGTCCATTACGGTTAAGTGGTGAAAGGGTTAGCTAAGGTTTCCATGGGAAAGAAAATCTTAAGGCAGTAGATGTTACTGTCATATTTCCACTGTATATAAACTTGTCTTGATAGTTATTTTTCAATGAAGTTTGGCTTATATCTTCTCATGAATGCAAAAATAATTATAGGTGACTTGCCTTTTTAGCCCACCATCATCAACATCATCATCGTCCGTCATCCTTCCTTAAACAATTCATGTTATTGCTATTTCTCAAAAAGTAACAGAGGGATCTTTCTCAAATTTCTTATGCAATTTCCCCTTGGTCCTAAGCTGTGCATGGCAACTTTTGAGACTGATCCGATTAACAACATTGCCGACAGGCAGCCATCTTGGATTTTGGTAGTGAAGGTTTGTTATCGCTATTTCTCAAGAAGTTCAAAAGGGATCTGTCTCAAATTTTATATGTAAGTTGACCTTGGTCCTTAGTTGTGCTGGGCAACTTTTGAGACTGATCTGATGAACAACATTGCCGACAGGCAGCCATCTTGGATTTTGATAATGGATGATTGTTATCTTTATTTCTAAGGAAGTACCAAAGGGACCTTTCTAAAATTTTATATGTATGTTCTCCTTTGTCCTTAGTTGTGCTGGGTAACTTTTGAGACTAATCAGATAAAGAAAAAGGCAGACAGGCAGCCATCTTGGATTTTGAAAATGAATGTTTGTTATTGCTATTTCTCAATAAGCAGTCGAGAGATCTTTCTCAAATCTTAAATGTAGGTTCCCCTTGGTCCTTAGCCGAGCGTATTTACTTTTATGGCTGATAAGATAAACAAAATGGTAGACAGGCTTCGATTTTGGACATTTAAGTTTTGTTAGTACTTTTTCTCAGGAATAAGAGGGATCTTTCTTAAATTTGATATGTAAGTTCCCCTTTATCCCTTGTTGTGCACGTTATATTTTGAGACTGATCATGAAAACGAAATGGCTAAAGGAATTAAGAAACCATGCTATTTCTTTCATATTAAGTACTGTACTAGAAAATATGTGAAATCACAAACTCTCTTTGAAGGTTGTCTTTTATACGCAGCAGTATTGCATTTACATCAACAGTAACATGACTCGATCAAACATATTAGAGAAAAGAAGAGAAAAGATCGAACTGACAAAGAACTGATGAAGATGCTACAATGGTGGGCGCCAAGATTCCTCTTTGATCTTTTGTTAGGGAGTTTGAATTATTTGAAATTGGATAAGAAACATTTCTGAAACTCAGGGCATTCAAAGTCTCAATTGTTTCCTCAATAGTGCGTGTTTTCACAATTTTTTTTAATAAACAAAGAGGCAGCCACTCATGCCACATGTGAACATAACAGAGAAGGATGGGACAGCTTTGGTTTTCCGGATTTCTTAAATAGCTCAACACAATTATATGCCAAGATGGATACCTAATTAACATGGAAATTAAGTACAAAACCACACAACAAGAGGCCCAACAGGCCTGCATGGCTTAAGTGGTATTAATTAATCTCAAAATTAAAATTTTAAAAGTGGACTAAAATTAAGCTACAGGCAAAATATCAGTGTCTTGACTTAGTCATTTAGAAGAACTTGTTAAGCGATTAAAACACATTTGACCCCTGTGACCTTGAAATTTAAACATGGACAATAAGTTGAACAAACTTTATCAAGCCCTGCATTCCAGAATGTAACTTACCAAATATTACCACCCTATACCTTTTGTTTATTAAGATGACTTTAAAAGATTTATGCACCTTGGACCAGATGTGACCATGAAAGTGTGTCAAGGTCATTCACATGAACAAGTAATCTCCCTATATAATTTAGTTATTTAGTTTTATAGTGTTTTTAGGACAAATAATCCCTGTGACCTTTAATATGAGTGAAGGTCATTCACTTGGACAGAACTTGGTAGTGCTTTATTCCTGCATGCTTCTGACGTAAAATTCAAAAGTTGTTTTAAGTTTTTTAAGACAATTGACCCCTGTGACCTTAAATATAAGCGAAGTTCATTCATTGGTAAAAACTTGGTAGCCTTTTATCCAATCATGCTTTTGGCCGAATATCAACATCCTAGGCCTCTTAGTTATTAAGCAGAAGTTAGTAAAAAGTTAAAATGCATTTGACCCTCCAATGACCTTGAATATGGGCAAAGGTCATTTGAACAAACTTGGAAGTGCTTCATCCAAGCATGTTATTGGCAAAATATCATCATTTCAGGCCTTCTGGTTATTCAGAAAAAGTTGTTTAAAGATTTTAACATATTTGACCCCTGTGACCTTGAAAATGGGCAAAGGTAATTCATTTGAACAAACTTGGTAGCCCTTCATTCCAGAATGCTACAGGCCATATATCAGTACCATGGGCGTTTTGGTTATTGAGAAGAAGTTGATTGAAGATTTTAAGACATTTGATTACTGTGACCTTGAATGCGGGTCAAGGTCATTCATTTGAACAAACTTGGTAGCCCTTCATCCAAGCATGCTACAGGCCATATATCAGTACCATGGGCGTTTTGGTTATTGAGAAGAAGTTGATCGAAGATTTTAAGACATTTGATTACTGTGACCTTGAATGCGGGTCAAGGTCATTCATTTGAACAAACTTGGTAGCCCTTCATCCAAGCATGCTACAGGCCATATATCAGGCACACTACTGGCAAAATATCATCAGCCTAGGCCTCTTGGTTATTCACAAGAAGTTGTTTAAAGTAAAAAAATTGACACTAGACGGACGATGGACACCGCACCATGTCATAAGCTCACTTGGCCCTTCTGGCCAGGTGAGCTAAAAATCAAAGAAATAGATGGCAAGATTTTCCGGAAAGTTTATGGCAATTCCATGGGGACAATCTGTGTCCCTCTCCCAGCTAACTTTTTTCGCGAGGCTGATAAAGAGGTTATCAGGACTGCCATCTTCAATTATTAACATTACTGACCATGTCAGTCATATTATATACCACCCAGAACTTGAATTGACGACACTAAATCAGCCAATCTCCCACTTGTCCAGGAGATGTTCCAATATATATATATCGAGTTTACATTTACTGGAAACATAACTAAAATGGACATCTTACCACACTGTTCCAAATCTGAACATTTTTTTTTTTTTTTTTTGAGAGCAGCATCCCTGCTTCTGTAATCAAGAAGATTTTCCAAACAAGGAAACTGCTGATGACGAATTTGTAAATCAAATTTCAAGAAAAGGCTATGGGCAAGTGTTACAAAATATTCATAATGATCATAACATGATGGTCATTGACGTCTAATATTTATGCGCCTGTTGTTGTCAAATTCTCCAGCTAACAGCATTGAGGATGGGAACTTACTTATATCTTAGTTGTCGACGGACCATATTACGCGGAGGAAAAAATGACCCATTCTCCTGGCACTTATTTTAGGGTTTCTCAATGTATCTCTTTATTTTTTTTGCCATACCCTTCCGGAACACATGGAGTTTGTCCATGTATATCTTTAGTTATTCTTTGCTTTTATATGGGCATGACTAATTGGTAATTATTGGAAATTTTTCTTTCATTGGACCAAGTCATTCACAAGAGGTAGGTATCAGAACATTAATCTTTCATGCCATTTAACTCCCATCCAATCATAATCCCAACCAAGTCTGAACCAATTATGTCCTTAAATGATCTTATATTTAGCTGTTAGGATGTTATACACAATGACACTGACCATACCTACCGAAAATTAAACCAATATATCAGAAGTTAGATCATTATTCCCATATAAAGTATATACTTGCATAATGATAAATTCTCTGGTTTCTCAGTGTTAATACATATATATCGACACCTCATCAATTGTGGCACTGAATTCTTTAGATTTTTTCCTTGCAATAACAATAATAGTTAAAGCAAATTTGTTATGTACATACATATATGTGCTATACTAATTGATCACCATACAAAAACTGCTAATTCAAGCCAAGTGATATCAATCACATTTAGAATGCATATATGCTTACATTTACAAACCTTAACAATGTTACTAAAGCTTCAACATGCTGAAATTGGGAAAAATAAACCTAACCAGAAATTTATTTTTGTGAACAAAAACATTTCTCCCCTTATAAGCCAATATGCATATTTGGAAGAAAAGAAGACAAACTTCTTTAAGAAATTAACAAAGGGCTTTAACTCTGTATATAGTGGAGCACACAACCCAATTTCAGTGTGCAAGATTCCACCTTCTCAAGAAACATGAATATATATATATATGGTTAGTTTGGACAATGTAGGTGAAATAACAGAGAACTTATGCTCTGGACAAACTTTGGTATTGAAAATAAACAAAGGACTATAGCTCTGTATATAGTGGGGCACGAAACCTATTTTCAGTGTACAGCACATTTTCTGTGGGTTTCAAGTTTGATCACAATATCTTTAATGGTTTAAAATTTATGGGCTGGACAAGAATTTATTACAAGAGGCCCATGGGCCTTAACGGTCACCTGAGTTCTGATATATTTTATTCAGACAGTTGAATTTGTTTTTAAAACATGACCAGAAATAATATTCAAAGTGAGAAAATACAATAAAACCATCTTAATCAATATCTAGC
>JAULCA010430813.1:0-11425 GCA_032360845.1 Crassadoma gigantea
TAAAGACAAGCCAGAACAGCTGTAGACTGTAGTAAGAGTTTAAGAGCTTTATTTCAGCTATATGACATCACGTCTTCATGAAGGATATTTCCTTCTCACAAAATGCATGTACAAAAAAAAAATATGCTAAAAATTGTACAAAAACTTTGCCTAGCAATACGGAGAAAAGATAAATTAATAGTACATGTATTACACACCTCACTATAATGTTACAATATTGAACGAAATCACGATACATTAAGAACTCTGACAGATGAAACATTCAACAAGCACTCGCTCAACAGACCTTATACATGTAAAGATTTAGAAAGTAGTTCACACAGACATTGTATGAAAAATAACAAAGAATAATGAACCTGAATATCGACAAGGTTTCTTGTACCAGTTCACAAAATCCTACTTAAGCATTTGAGAAACTAGAAATGCCCTAAAATTATTATTTCTGTTTTTGTTTACAATCCAATGTTTTCCTCTGTTTTCTATATGATTCTATTTACATATCATGCAGATATATATATATATTGAAGCAGTGCTAGGTTGTGGTGATTAAATTGACTAAATACTGTTTAATTAATAATTTTTTATGCCTATCAACTGAACCTCACAGCTGAGACCTTATAAAATATTGATATATTGAGCAAGTTACCTAATTTTTAGATAATTGGTTTGCCAAGAAATGTGTTTAACTAAAAAAAAATGAATATTTGTAAAGGGATACTTTCAATCATTATATTTTTCATAACAAATATGAGATATATTCTCATAAATCATTTTACACTGTTTTCCATTTTGATATCTTTTCCCTTAACATTTTCATATGGCATAGTTTCCTACACTGAACCATTATTTCACTGTAATTCTGTATAATTTCTCACACTTCTTTGCAACAAATTAGTATATGATTAACTTGACCAACAGTAGGCTTCTGTCATATGAAACACACATTTTAATTAGCACACTGGTAACCTCCAAATAGATAAAGCACTTATAATTGGTTACATAATTGGTGCCGTGTACAAAAAATAGCACTGCATAAGATCGTAAGTGTCAATAAAAACAGGCGACCTGCACCTGTACCACAAAACTTTGCAAATATATTTCTCAAATGTTTCCCATTTCATTTTTCTGCAATACCCTTACAGTTTCAGTCCAGAAATAAGTTTTTCCTTTAAGGTATACATATTTAATTTTTATTTGAGAAAATTGAAGCTTTAATTGCTCCTTTATAATCCTAATCTTGACATTTAAAAACACAAATGTTTTTGCATTAAGAAATTTCATGATACCAAGATATACATCTACAGTAGATTTCAACCTTTCTCTGCTTGTTCTGTGAGACTTGACTTGTTCAATTTATGCTAAGAAAGGGTAAGCTAATAGAATTATTATATTACTTTTTATTCAAACAATTTAATACTTATACTGACTGTACCAAAAGTACAACAGTAAATGCAAAATTGATTAAAATCAATATTTAACAAACAAATATACACCTTTTATGATTCCAGTTATAATGACATGACATCTACTGCTACCTTCCATTCTGGACCATCTCCGTCATATTTTACCCCTAAGTAACTTTAGTAGACTACCATACATTTATCTGGGTGAGTCTATCATAGTCTACAGTGGTGAAAGGGTTAAATATTAAATCCAGTCTTTGCCTGTTAATGATAACAAATACTCTTTGATCTGGAGGGCTGGAAGAGAGTTGTCTTGTTAATTCTATGGCTAATGAGTACAAAAAAATGTTTTTTAAGAACCCCCACTGAGGCCTCATTTCAAAGCTCCTGTGCCATCCAATACACATGACAGGGTAATATCAGGACAGAGCGATTTCTCTAGGTGTTTTGATATCAATATACAGTGTATAGTATATAATAACCAGCACAAAAAAATAGAACAATTAAAAAAATTCTTTAATAATTTAACATTTTAACAAAATATTATCCATAAACTAATGAAACTTGTGTATTCATAATGAAATAGTAAAAAGTTTGAAAAATAATATACATCACTTTGTCAGCCGAAGTCTAGAAATTTTTCTTCTATTCGCAAATACTGATAAATAAATCAAAATTGCCTGTACAAATTGTCTTTTCAATTTTGCAATACAATTACAATTTTTTAAACACTGGTGATATATAATAGCCCAGATTTATGATGCTTATACATGTACCTACAAAAGTTGCAAGGTAACACAAAAGTTTGTTAAGAATATTTGTAAAGACACTAAAGAAAGAACCAATTCCTTTGCCACACTGCTGGGCTTTTTCAGATACAAATGAACGTTGTGTCAGGTTGAATTAAGCACTATAAGATAATCAAGAAATGGCCATCAAAAAGACCTGATACAATGCACTAACAGCTCACGATATCGAGAGTATCGAAACTTTATATAAAATGTGAAGGGGGAAAATCATGTAAAATCATATGTGAAAATGCTCTAGAAATAATTCCACACTAAGGAAATACCTTGCAGCAAGTAAATTTGTTCTACCACAAGTATGAAACAACTGTATGTAAGGTACCTCTGTCATGCACTCCCACAAAGGGGAGGTAATTACATGGGAGGTAACTCTACACAGTATAACAATAAGTGGGAGTTTTATTCAAGAAGTCTATTTTTTTCTTGAATTTGATAAGTTTTCTTGATAAATACTTCAACATATTCTAAATTAAATCCAATTTACATTACATGGACATTGTCCAATAACATCAACTTGAGGAAAAGAGATGTTTCCAGATTACAGAAATTGACAACATATTGCAACATGTTGGTTAAGGAACATGACACTACATTGCATTTAAGTTCCAATGAATTACGTTCCTGAAAAAAAAGTTGGAATATATAAACAGCACACGAAAAACAAAACAAGAAACAACTGACACACAGGGTATGTAAAAATATCAGAAATTAGAATACACCACTGTAGCAAGCACATGAACACATAGTTGCACCATAATATATCTGTACATTTTTCCATGACATTGTATATCCGATTAGTAGAACTTATCTACTTTATAAATCATACCGTCAAGAAAAAACAAAATTCTCAGTGGTATCGCGATTATAATCATTCTAGAATAGCATTTATTTTTTTCCCAGTGGTAACAAATGATTTGTTTTCGTTAATGAAGTAAATATTGCACATCTCGTAACGGGGAATTATCTACCTTATCACACTAAAGCTTACTGACTATATAGGGTTCAATACATGTCATATATACACGATATACACTCCTAGCATTATAACATATCAACAGCTCGATAATTATAGAACATGACATATGATCATTTCAATTTAAGCAACAGAAGGGAAGTTTGATTTTTATAAATTCCAGACTTTCAATCACGAAACAAAACATATATTTCATTTTTCCTTCTACAATGTCATTGCTTGCTTGCAAAATCATTAATGTGTTGAATGAATAATGATAAACATAGATAAGCTTCCTAAATAATGTTTAAATAAATAGAAGTGACCTGATTTTTTTTATCTGTAAGAGAAGCTGTTGTCAAGTAATTAAAAGAAAATTTGAAAATATGTTCTTCTTCCAAACAGAAGAGGAGGAAATGGAAATTGGGAAATTTTGTATCAATAGTTTAAAATCATTATTCAATTTACTAGATACCCTGTATAACTGGTGATTACTTTGGCCTAAGAAAACTTGGAGAAATAGTGTACTACAATCCTTTCCGCTAATATTTGCATATCAAATATGCCTTAATCCACTATAGATGAAATTGATCTGCTTGCAAGCAATGGAAAAGGATTTCTTAATATTTCAAAGTACTTTTTACATCAAAATTAGTTAGTATGACTATGTCATTTTAAAGGAAATCTGCACACAGTCAAGAATGAGATGAGCAAGTTTAAAAAATATAGCCCATTGCAAACACTGTATGATAAAACAGTTGCTGAAATATCAAAACATTGTATTTTCTAGTTTATGCAGTCTTAGCTTTCTGATTAAAAGCTTTATATGAGCAACACCACAAACAATTTTCTTGAATGGAACATTTACTTTGGAATTCAATGGTCATTATTTTTGTCTTTAATGTAATAAAAATGGAATCCACAATTAGATTTTCTTTCCATTCAAAAGAACAAAAATCACTGAAGGAAAAAGCTGCAGCAGTTATCCGTGTTAAAACACTGTTCAATTACTTGTTGCTTATAAAATGTATGTCTTCAATAGAATTTTGAACTGTAAACTTTTTACTTCTGTTTTGTTTCAGCATGGCTATCATCATCAGAGACAGATGATACTATCAAACCTGTCTTACCTTCTTGACAAAACACACCCCACTCACATAAAGCCATCTAGCTTACACTGTGAAGCTGACGAAAACTGAAACATAATTCTCACATCTTTAACATGGCAACACACACACACAGCTGTGAGACAGTTCAGAACTTTTTAACATTGACTTTGTCCACACATATACAAAGAGTATGGCAGTTTTTCAGGACCAATATAGTTTAGTCACAGCAACAGGGTGTTGATCCTCCCATCCGTGAAAAATTCCCACTGACAAATCATGTCATAACAAGATTATCTCCTCCATGAATATCAATCCTCACCGTCACACTTTGTCATAGTCACCAGGTCCTCACCGTCACACTTTGTCATAGTCACCAGGTCACTGATAAATTATTCCTCAACACCATTTCCGTAGGAAAGATCTTCCCATCTGTAAATCAGACATTGAAGACAGACACTGCCGTAAAAACAAGGTTTTAATCTCCGATAGACACATGCACTGTCTCAGCAATGGACCCACGTACCAAATCATAGCATATTGAGGAAAAAGTCCTATGGCCGAATTCTCATAACCAAAAGGTCCACATACGTCCTTGTAAAACGTCAGATGATGAACTTTCAAAGTGACTTTCAATATCAACAATTGGTATGGTGGTTTCTGATGCATACAGATTTTATTTTTATCAACTCTCCTATGTCCACACCTCCATCTGAAGAACCTGATGTGATCTTGTCGGCAGCATACACATTCAATCTTTCAGAGAATGATTGCATTATAAGACCTAGAACCTGTTTGCAAAATTTCTAATAGGATGATATGGTCAACAAGACATTAAAAAAAATTTGTGAACCATCAAACTGATCATTTCACTTTCACAGAAACCTGTAGAAATTCTAATTCACACGTCCAGATGCTCTGAAGTTGTTTCAATTTCAACTGTTCATGATTCCAAATGCTTCAAATCATTCAAGTTGGTTCAGTTGTAACTGTGAGGTAACCTGCAGGATTCACATTAAGTTGCTCAACTGCCCAATATTACCAAGGTTTCACATTCTTATAGAGCTGGTTAAATTCAGGTTAAGTGTTTTTCTTCAAACTGGAAGACATCTTACAGATGTGTAGAGCTCTCGTTTTGTTGACTGTACTACATGTTGTAGGCCACGTATATTGGGTCAAGTTGATCAGCCAGAAAGCCGTCCCGCAGGTGCATGCGTTGTTTCTCGCCGCGGGAGTTGATAGGAATGATGCCAGGGTCTACCACCACCACGACCCCCACGATGAGGTAGTGGTCCTCCAGAACCACATTCGTCACTAAGGGAACAAGATCTAGAGCCTCATTCTCATTTCCTTCCAATTCTACGACAACTACCAGCAGGTTTGTCCAGGTGAATACAGCACTGTAGAAAGAAAAATCATCCCAGTAAACTAACAAGAATACAAAATTTTCCTGTAACTCGTAGCCAGTACAATTTATAAGGCACAAAAATATATATTTTCCAGTTTATAAATTATCAAATCAACTGATGTCTGAGAGAATTTTACTGATTACAAATCAACTGAGATATACAGAAGGGAAATCAAGGCTAAATCAGTAAATAAAAATGGGTAGAAATTTACGAAACAAATTAAATTGAGATAGGCAGAAATTTTACGATAACAATTAAATGAATCGGGTTATGAATTGACTGTTTACCAAGTAGCTTAAGTATTACAAACAACTTCACAACTGTATAACTCTTACTATATCCTACTTATTACACATATATAGCGTCAACAGACAGTCATAATATTATTTTTCATTGTTCATTTGATAGCGCTAAATTATAGCCACTTCATATAAAATCTCTGTGTTTGAGAGATACCCATAGCATAGCACTTTATCAGGGTGTGTGGCTTTGAAATTATTGCTGATGCGTTTATATACTTTTACAGTGTAGTATTAAATCATTGTTGTAACACAGCCCCAGAATCTGTTCAGGATAAGTTATACTAAAAGACAATACACATTACTGGCAAGTCGGAGTCATTTCTACTCACCATTCACAGATCTTCCTATGGGAACGAGACACTGTGTTCTCAATGTCGATGGGGTGGTATCTCATGCCTCGTAACATCACTGTTTCATCCAGCGCTCCCACCACAAATATGGCATCATGGCGCTCTGTAACAAAAATATCTGTTACTCCAACAGTAAAATCTATTTGTTTCTACTTTATACTGTATGAAAGTGATAGGATATATTTCCATTTTATTCGAAATTCAAGAGAACAGTCTAGAGTTTTTCATTTGTCTGAGGCTTGGCCATGAAGATTTTAAAATAGGTATTTAGATAGCATGATGCTGATTAAACAAAGAGCAAACCTCCGTCACTCTGCGTGAGCTCTGTGCGCCGTACAAAGCCAAGGAACCCGGTTCTGGCATAGGATAGCCGCGCATCACCGGTAGCCAGGTGTGAGTCGAAGTGGTCAGCATGGAGTGACTCATCGCCGTAAATTGTGAAGTAACCTGTTGCATTGTGGGGGCTGTGTACCCAGATCTGAGGAGACAGAATCACAGGTGAATTCAGTTAACCACAGTCTCAATACATTGTAGTATCAATAGAACTAAACACATACTATACAAGCATTTAATTGTTTCAATGCTGCTTAAAGTTTATATTTGTAAAATTTTTACCCTACCCAAACCCTTATAAATTTATTACAGAGACAAGAGCACTGAATTATTGCATGATATTCCAGTCACAGCATTTAGTTTTGTATTATTGTTTTCGTGTTTAACATTCCCCTCTTTGTCTGGTTGGATTAAGATTCACTGTACTGACCTCTCCAAGGTGGGAGTCTGCACACTGTCCTTTGGTGTCCGGATTAGCGATCACCACTTTGACACCGGGCAGGAGCTGGAAACAATAAAACATTGGTAATCTTAAGTATTCTTAAGTCATAAACATTACATCATTCAACTGGCCTAAATCTACAACATCCTTTTCAAAACTAGAAAACATCTGTAAGACATGAACGCCCCCCGCCTCTTTGGTCCTGTATATGACCTATAAATAGCATCAGTGACCTTAGTGTTGATCTCTGGGCAGGGAAATACGAACTTTTCCATAGTATTCTCATACTTGACTATTGTATGAGGTTTTGATAAGAATCTGCTAAGAAACGAAGTCCATAGAGTAACAAAAATAAATTGTGACTGGCTGGGACAGACATTGGTAGCATATATATAATGGTTTGGGGTATAAGAACTTATTAATTACTGACACTGTATCACCTCTAGTGTAACACTGTTTATATACTTCAGACAAAGTGGGAAGATTAATATCTAGCTCTGTATTCATTCCAACTATTTCTCATTCTTAAATTCAGATTCCATGTTCAAGCTTATTTTTTCTTCTAAGCTAGATGGTACATTAAGAATTCCCATAATTATCATTTTTGTCAACTCTTTTAAATGAGTATCTCTTTCATTTTCAGGTTGAAAATTAATGTTAGATCTCTGCACATTATAAGATAGTTGGTGTGAGCACAAAAACAGTCCATGAGACTGTCGAGATAAATTCATCTTCCATTAAATCTGTCCTCCTGTTGGTGATTTAACACATTGCAGTTTTTTATTTTTACTCTTTATTGAATTGTTTAAGACTTAGGCAAATACTTCTCAATTCACAACATAAATTCACATACATACTTAATCATATAGATTTCAGTTCAACCTAATCGGCCCAGAAGCTTCCAGCTACTCTGTAGAAAAGTATTAGAATTTCAGGATAGAAATAGTTATTGGAACGTTATTCACATACCTTGCCAGACTCCATGACACAGAGGCTGTGGGGACTCCCCTTCTCTACCAGGGTAACCCGGTCATTACGCAGGGCACGCAAGTCTACGTACACAGTTGTGGGGTCTGGACACGAGGCACCCTGTAACGTGTATCAGGGGTTGTAGTAAATACAGTACAACATGCTTAACTTCCTCAACAGTTCAATGCTGATTTTGTAAAAACATACAGAGATCCGATCCAAATACACATTATTATTTATCTTATCTTTTTATTTTCATCTCTTAATTCATGCATGTTAATAAAACAAGTCAAAAATGTGTACAGCTAAGCATGAACTATTCACTTCCAAAAATACCAAATCTGATATGGTTATAATACAACATCTATCACAGTGTACACTTAACATAGCTGTCAAACCTCCCTCATTAGGAGGAAAACTTCCTCATTTTGACCAAAATTTACAAATCTTCCTCGAAAACTCCCTCATTCAAGTCCAAACTTGCACAAACTCAAAATCTATCTCCTGTAGTAAAATGATCTCCTAGTTACTGTGTGAAATGGTCATAACAGGTGCGTCTGAATCAAATGAATACTTTTTTGGAGGTATTTTGATACAATAAAACAGGAAAGATAAAATGAGCAAAGCAGTTTCAGTCACATTTCACAAACTTTCTCCCTCATAGAAAATGTGGAATGAGGAAGATCTCCATGATAAGAGGTTTCACAGGTTGACATCCATAATTCAAACCCATTAAAGCTTCATGTTCAAACTGATAGTAAATCATATCTGTGTTCACTGTTCATTGGTCAGTGAGACGAATTGTAGATTTGTGTAGTGATAATTATCCAATACTGCTGTGTTACTTTGTGTTACTACATCTTACTCCGAGCCTACCTGTAAACACATGCCGAGGTTCACCCGACAGCCAAAGCTGGTGCTGACAGCCCGCGGTGACAGACCCAGATTGGCAAACAGTTTTGTGAAAGACGTGGTCAAATGGATCCTCGGACGTTCTTCTGCTATCACACAGCACGTCCGCACACAGCTAAGGTTTACCCCCCGGGCCTGGAACAAGAGAATAAAGTTCAACATCAACACAGTATTCTACATTCAAGGGTTAAACTTATAGTCAACAATTTTATTACATAATGTACTGTTATCCAGTGAACTTTTTGTGTATTAACCCATGTAATATGACCAATCAGCCTAGTGATTCGTTGTATGTTTCAATTGTGACATCACACCTGGGACAAGTACATGATGTAACAGACTTATGCACTGGAGTCAAAATGGCGGCTTTTTACATTTCAAGGTTGCACGAAAAATTTCGTTTTACATGAATAAATGCCACAAATCTTGATTATGTGATAAAAAGTATCTTACACTAATTTTAATTTCATAGGAAAATGTCACAAATTTTTCATTTCACCTTGCCACAGGCACGCTAAATTGAACCAGAGATGCCAACAAATGCTCGCCTGTTTTGAATGTAATCATATTTAAAAATTTGTTTGTAAAGATGTTAAGTATAAAACAGGTCAAAAGTGTAATCAAATTTAATTCATTTTTTAATTTTAATTTCACTTCATCAATATTTTACCCAACAGAAACCTCTATGCCAAATATCAACATCCTAGTACACATATTTAATGAATGACAAGCTTCTCAAAAACTTGCAGGTAAATCTTTGACATTTTCACGCTGAGGGTAACACTATAGCTCTCTCTTCTTTCAACAGATGACCTAAAAATTCTTAGACTTATTTCATAAATCTCATACGAAATGTAAACTCATGTTAGATTATATATGTTCTCAATAAACTACCTGCATCTGGCAACAGCTGTCCTTACCAATAGCATATCAATTGTCTTCTTTCAATCTTTGTGTGTAAAATCAGTAAAACAAAAGGAATCTTCGTATTTTTTACAGAAAATTGATAGCTGTAAATCTAAGCTTTAATGGTGAAATTAAACATGCCTGGGAAAAATAAAAAGAGAATGTGAGGGTGACAACAGCAATACTGTGTACCTGATACATCAATACTGTGTACCTGAGACACCAATACTGTGTACCTGAGACATCAATACTGTGTACCTGAGACAACAATACTGTGTACCTGAGACACCAATACTGTGTACATGAGACAACAATACTGTGTACCTGAGACACCAATACTGTGTACCTGATACATCAATACTGTGTACCTGAGACATCAATACTGTGTACCTGAGACAACAATACTGTGTACCTGAGATATCAATACTGTGTACCTGAGACATCAATACTGTGTACCTGAGACATCAATACTGTAACAACAACAATACTGTGTACCTGAGACATCATTACTGTGTACCTGAGACAACAATACTGTGTACCTGATACATCAATACTGTGTACCTGAGACATCAATACTGTGTACCTGAGACATCAATACTGTAACAACAACAATACTGTGTACCTGAGACAACAATACTGTGTACCTGAGACATCAATACTGTGTACCTGAGACAACATCAACACTATGTACCTGAGACACCAATACTGTGTACCTGAGACATCAATACTGTAACAACAACAATACTGTGTACCTGAGACATCAATACTGTGTACCTGAGACATCAATACTGTGTACCTGATACATCAATACTGTATACCTGAGACATCAATAACGTGTACCTGAAACATCAATATTGTGTACCTGAGACAACAATACTGTGTACCTGATACATTAATACTGTGTACCTGAGACATCAATAACGTGTACCTGAGACAACAATACTGTGTACCTGAGACAACAATACTGTGTACCTGATACATTAATACTGTGTACCTGATCCATCAATACTGTGTACCTGAGACATCAATACTGTGTACCTGAGACATCAATACTGTAACAACAACAATACAGTGTACCTGAGACAACAATACTGTGTACCTGAGACATCAATACTGTGTACCTGAGACATTAATACTGTGCATCTGAGACATCAATGCTGTGCACCTGAGACATCAATACTGTGTACCTGAGACATCAATACTGTGTACCTGAGACACCAATAATGTGTACCTGAGACATCAATACTGTGTACCTGAGACATCAATGCTGTGCACCTGAGACATCAATACTGTGTACCTGAGACATCAATGCTGTGCACCTGAGACATCAATACTGTGTACCTGAGACACCAATACTGTGTACCTGAGACATCAATACTGTGTACCTGAGACACCAATACTGTGTAACTGAGACATCAATACTGTGCACCTG
The DNA here is from genome assembly GCA_032360845.1 of Crassadoma gigantea. Taxonomy (NCBI): domain Eukaryota; kingdom Metazoa; phylum Mollusca; class Bivalvia; order Pectinida; family Pectinidae; genus Crassadoma; species Crassadoma gigantea. The sequence continues at coordinate 11,323 of JAULCA010430813.1, forward strand.
AGACAAAGTTTCACACCTTTAGACAACACATGTCATACCTTGAGAGTGGCTGTGGATGTTCCTAAGCCTCTTGTACATAGTTCCATTACTCCATAGGAGCAAA
>JAULCA010430824.1:0-11425 GCA_032360845.1 Crassadoma gigantea
AAATAACTTGTTTCATTAGGGAGCAATGTATTCTAGTGGAAGGACGCTGGACTCGTGGCCGAATGATTGAGGGTTCGAGTCACGGCACGGCACTGTGTTGTATCTATGAGTAAGATACTTAACTCCGCTTATCCAGTTGACTTAGCTGTAAATGAGTACGTATGCTACAGCCCAAATGGTAGTTCCGGCTGCATCTCCCAAGGGAATTGAGAAAGATATTGGGTTGTTGCAAAGGGCTTATAACCACTGATAATAATTCGTTAACCGCTTTTAGTCGCCCTACAAACTAGGTTATGATAAAACGGTATGTAAGAACCTCGAATTATTTTCAATATTATTAATTGTTATAAGATAGAATTATTTATATTGACCTGGTCTTAAGAAAAATTTTAACACATATTCAGGTGTAATTTAGTAATTATTCCTCGGTGATGCTTAGAGCCAAAATGTTATCAATCCAATGGTTTTAACTAGTGTTGAAACAGAGGCGCAGGTGCGTAAATTCCATTATTTATCGATTCCCGAAAAGGTGTACTTGTTAAATTTCAAGTTAGATAATCTGTCGAGTGTATTTTTATTATAATCCAAGCCACAACTTAAAAGAGATAACGCCAAACACAGGGGACTTAACCCTTTCACCCCTAGATAACTTTATTAACTCTACTATACATTTAAATGGATGAGTCCATTATGGTCTACAGTGGTTAAGGGCTAAAATCCACCAGCAGACTATACTACCTTGCTTCTTTGAAGATGAACAAGAACAAAGAATGACATTCATCATGAAGAGTACCCAAGGAATAATTAATATATGGATATAAAGGAGGCTAAAATGCCGAATTGATTTTTAAAGTGTACGTCCACACATCCAAATGTTCTCCCGTGTACATATTACTTAATAATGGTATATTTTTACGGTTTCGAGAGAAAAACGAATTCTGGAAACTCGGGGTTAATGCCTTATAACCATCGATAAAATACATCTATTTGGTCATTTATTACAACTTGTAATACACGTGCGGGATTCATTTTTGTTAACAAGGATTTATGTAAGTGTTTCACGTTTGACTAAGCAGCCCATTATACCAATAATATGGCCCAATATCGTATATCTACGATTTCACCCTGGGGGTTTAATAGTTCTTTATTGGGCCATAAAATTATCAGAATTTTAATGATCATATCTAAAGGCTTGGCAGCAGTGCTAAGCTGTTGCATTAAAGCAACTTAAAGGACCAACGAACTTTACACTGAACATCGATAAAAAAGACAACAGTATTTAACTATCACGAAACTAAGTACAGCAATATTCGCTTCTCTCCCAAAACGTATTCCATGGGCAAATTCGGATGCTTTAGAATGGTTAAAATGTCCTGCACGCCATGTGTAACCCGCCATGAAGTCACACGTCAATATGCGGACATCAAGGATGTAAGACAACCCGAAAAAATGTTTTTTATCTAAATCATGAAGGACAACACAGTGACAGAGTTGGGACAAAAGGCCCAAAGTGCCTGTTTGTAATGACGCTCGTAAATTTTCTAAATATAACAAGCACTTGAGTAATGAATCACCAGGACGTATTAACTCAACAGCCAGGACAGGTTTGGTTTGGTTATATTTTATTCAATGTCCTTTATCAACAGTTAAGGTCATTTAAGGACGTGCTTCTATGTATGTTGTGTATGCGTGCATGAGTGTATGTGTGTCGAATGCAGTGTGTGTTGGTACGCTTGCCTCCTTGAGATAGCACGGATCGGATATCGAATTTAGTGTGCTACACGTTGGGAGCAAACTTAACTTGGTATCAAGTGCACTTCGTAGTGCACACGTAGTGGACAATGAAGCGCACTTGACAAAAACATTGAAGTGCACTCCAATCACGGTATCTATAAACTGATGAAAGGCCAGACATGTATAATAACGAAAATTACCTTGTGAACAGCTGTAGTTAACTCCATTGCACATTGATGTGAACTCCAGTGTACATCAATGTGAACTCCAGTTCACTTCAGTGTTAACTCCAGTCACATCAATGTGAACTTGAGTTTACTTTTCTTGTTAACTCCAGTGCACTAGGCTACCAAGTTAAGATTGCTCCCAACTGTATCTTACTCAAAAACCATGCCGAAGACATCAGCATTCCACCCGGTCACATTATACTGACAACGGGTGAACCAGTTGTTGCCATTACCCTTAATGCTGAACGTTAAGCAGTGAATAACAACGACCAGTATTAAGGATTTTAGTATGTCCCGGCCTGGGGACAGAACCCATACCCTGCCTCACCAGGGCGAACATTCAACATCAAAGCCAAACGTGAGGTACATGTAATGCCAAGCAAGGCGCTAGGGAATATAAGGTATATGTAGTTAAAAGAGTAAAAAACATTAGGATCCCAAATGTAGAAATCGGTACAGCAGATTTATTTTGGTCGTTTTTGTGGCCCCAAATACAGGACACCAGAGCAAATTCACAATTCGGCAGGGGGTTCTAACATTAGCCTCTTACTATACATGCAGTGGGTAACGGCAGGTATATTTTTTTCAATCCTCGACCTGCATAGCTGGCCAGGAGAGGTGGATATGTTTCTTCTGAAGAAAGGAAAATAACTCACGTGAAATATCTGGCTAGAAAAAATGTCATGCTCTTAACGTAAAAAAACCTGATAATTATGTTAATGATCAATTGCCAAGACGAAAAGAAACAGAACACAATACAGGTGACATTTCAGCAATGATTGGCGGCTCAAATACCATATACAATAAAAAACAACAATAGATCTGATGACACCTGTATTATGAAGCCAGACATCACGTACACTTACCACAGTGATCGTTACCGCACTGACTAAGGAAGCTAAGTTCGCTGACTGTGTGTCCGAAAACGTTAATGGCATCTGGACACGCTGTCGGTAAATTCTCACTTATGTCTCGTTATATTTCTAGTGTTGGCAGACATGATATTTTGACGACAGCACTGGTAAATTACGTCCCTGTAACTGGACATAAATCGACTGTTTCCTATTAGGTTTTGCCTACAACTTGTCATAAAGCAAATATTAATACGGGGTTAGTGGGTTAAATACTCATTAGTCGCCTTTTTTCCGGACGTGGCTCGCGTAAAAAGACCAGTTCACTTTGTCTAAGGTCTTTGGTAACTAACGTCCATTCCTGTATTCCACGAGAAATACAAAGACGGGTATAAGACGTACCTGATCTGCCTATTCTTTCTTCATTGTATTTCGATCTTGTTCTTTATTCATTTAGTGCTGACGGTGTTTTGTATTCTTGTTCAGTTACTTAAAGATACATAAATTTTATCTAGCATGGTTCTAAAATAGCAAAGCCAATTCACAAAAAAAATTATATAACTGTTGATATTTCCGTACCAAATGTATACATAAAAATATGTCATTATCTTCAATAATTGTAAATTAGAAAAAAACTACGTTGACTTGAGCAGTTGGCCACAGTCTAGAAACAAGAGCTAACAGTTCAAAAAAGTGGTTGCTTTGTGACAAAAAGTTATAAAATTAATGAATGTGTGATACATTTTGGTATATTTTTGTAAATAGAAACTAAACTAAGTATTAAGTATTGTGGGTTGAAGCCATCTTCCTGTATCTTCTTTCCAAACGAGTTCCGATAAATAAAAAAACATACGCAAATAAGTACTGTACAGGTCAGTACTCATGACGCATTTGGATATAAATGCATAAATTTTAAGGTAGATAACTCTTAACACAAATTCAAGCATTATGTGTAAGGTAGCATACATCCTTAAGTCTGTTTCAATGTTCACATATTTCTATTTGCAATATTTGATTTTTGGGCGACACTCCAACCTGTATGTAGTTTATTCTTAATACACAAGTGTATTTCATCTATGATTGTGTTCATGTGATCGTCAGATAGACTATTTTGACTATCCACATCAATCTTGATCTCGAACGACCAAGACACAGCATTTTATAAGGTAGTGAACTCAGACAGTCATCAGAGCGTATTATACTGAAAATATTATATGCGATTAAACGAGAAACGCATCAAACAGTTTTAAGTGGAAAATAAATATAACAAACTAGGATACAACCCAATATGTTTACCATATTTCAACGCTATAAAAGGCGAAAGGAACGATCAACGCCGAAGCAATTACGAAATATTGACATTTGCAGAAGCAATAAGTTTTCAAGTTAAAATCCAGGGAGAGATATTTTCAAATTTTATTGTGATTAACAATAGCAACTCCTTAAAGACAGTGGAAAAGTCAACAACACGATGGTGTCATATAAGATTTCAGATTTCCATTTCTCTAAGGAGCAAAATAGAACATGAATCGAATGTGAAAACATACTGATACAATTCAATCAAATTAAAAGGCAATCGTCTTTACGAAGGGAATATACTTGCAGGATAAAATTTCGAAGTTCATGACTGAAATGGCAGACGTTTAAAATAAGTCAGTCGAATTATGTGATTGTTTTTATTTAGCTACCAATAAAATACGAATGTGTCAAAGACTGACAGAACAATTCTAACAACAGGAATTAAATAAATCTTTATAAAAAACGAAATTTGTTTCTTCCTAAGCATTTTTTTTGTATGATTACTTTTGTTTCACATGAAAGAAAGAACGAACAGCTGTGCCACTATACAAGGGACTTATCTCAAGCTAGACCTTAAAGACTGAATATGAAAAAACATGTTTTAGAAATAGCCCTTTTGGCTCTTACTGTCACGCGCGTTTTTAATGAATTATGTAGTTATAGGGAACAAAGCTTTTCATGCATCGCTTTTCCACTTTAAAAAAAGAAACTAATATATTTACTAAAACATCTAGTAATCAGTTGTTGTTTGCTTTCTTTTATGTCTTTCACTGAGAGACCAGCAAGGATAACTTAAAAAATAAAAACATAGCCATTGTATTACTGTAAACGTATATATTTTTGCGGTAATCTTATTTTAGCGCTTTTCTCACTGGAAGCATTGCGCTCAATTATGAATGCGTTCATTTATCTTTCTATATACTGATCATATAGTAGATAATATCTATGCGCCAATTCATCATTGCGCTAATCAGTTAAAATTCGGAAATGCGCTAAAATTTGAGTGCACCAAAATAAGTACGTTTACAGTATATCCTTTTCCTTACAAATTAATAATGTTTTAATGAGATTGTCCATGAAGCAAAAGACGTTATCCATTCGGAACACCTGGTCTTATTCGCTTTGATTTGAGAAAGTATCATGTACAAGATGCATGCGTGAAGTGTATGCGTGTGTGTTTCGGGAGGCTGTGATATGTTTTGTATCCTTGTGATAGCGCGGAACTGATGCCGCCTTTATAGTGCTACCCCACTGCAACATACTGCCGAAGACAGCCAGCAGAACATCCAACCCGGTCACATTATACTGACAACGGGCGAACCAGTCGTCCCACTCCTAAATTGCTCAGCGTTAAGCAGGGTAGAAACTATCATTTTTATAGACTTTGGTATGTCTCGCATAATTTTATGGAAATGAGGATAATTTTATGGAAATGATCAAACAAGTAATATATAACTCCTGAAGTACATTGTGACCTTTCCACGAACTCCCTCTAATACTTACATCCTCATTTGGTCATTGATTTTTTCTTCTGGATTTTTAAGTCAAACATTCCACGTGGTTCTACAACAGTCATCCGTTATGTTGCTACCTGCACCTTATGAAATCACAAAGGGATGAAACCTTCACCTATATGCATAATTTAAACAGGAGAGAAATGATACATGCCATGAAGCAAACAGGTATGTATTAATAATATATCGTATTGAGATTAGCTCTATAATGAATTATTCATACAGTATCAAAAGACGATGATGACGCTAAGGTTTTGCATGAAAAAAAATAAAAATAATGCGTTCTGCAGATCAACAACCACACAGCTTCTAAGCTATGTGATGAGGTCTGATTTGTAATTTGCAAGCAAAGTAGAAGATGATCTTCGCTTCAACTACGCACTGGAAACCTTAATTCCAATGAACTATTTTTATCACAACTATTTCTCGGTCCTGATTACAATCTTGGCAATGACATTATTAGAGATTGCACGGCACCGCTAGGCGGTATTTATACATGCAAGGTAACCAGAAATTCATTATTAAGTCCTTACAGAGAGCACTTCCCAATAACATAAGTACAGGATTAATACTGGTTTGTTTTGACGCGTAAGTACTAAGATCGATACCTATACAACATACGGAGCGGAGGATACTTGATGTAGATACACGACCATTCGTGTAGGTGTTGATATCAAGTACAAGGTGCATTGTAGCGTGATATTAATGTTGTAGATGACTTTAATATCAATCAGCCAATTGTTAAAACAAAATCCATTAAAATGTTTTATGTCAGAACTACTAAAATTGAAGAAGCAATTCCTTGAATTTTCAATCAAGAAAATATGGATTTGTCACCTTCATTTATATGGTATGTTACGTTGTTTTAAGCCTTGCAAATGCCGCTACGTACGAATTGCTAAAAGCTAAAAGTATTATAAACTCTTGAGGTCTGAACACTGGAAAATATTGATTTGCATTAATGTATAATGTAATGGAAGAAAGATATATACAATGGTGACAGCGTTGACTGAAAGTCGGTAGGTATAAAAACAATCAACAGGAACTGGGGAGACGCCAAAACAAAAGGAAGGACATCGATTGATATATGTCATGGAAAATCTCGTAGAATCAAGAAAAAACATTTATAATAAATAACTCTATACCAGTGAACTTTTGCCACGTAAAATTTTCATCTTTCGACTGTAAAATTAACTTTCGCCGAATTTAGATTCGCACTTCGCATTTACTTACGATGTATGTAATGTTTACAAATGTTCACGGCAATAGTACACGACATTCGATCTGATAACGGAGAGTGGAAAAGGCGTTATAAATAAATAAATAAAACTGCAGCTCAAATGTCCCGGTCTTCAATTTGGGCAACATATATCAACAGCATTCGGCGTCGTTGTAGTCTGTTTGTACCCCGATACAGCTGTTAAAACTGACATTTCCAAACACTATTGTTGTGTTTTGCTGACATAAATCCAATGCTGTACGTGATATCTAGCCTGTTCATACACTGGTGATCACTTCCACTTTTTATACTTGTTAAATGATTATTATACAATCCCCAGCTTCAAAAACTCTAAGAGCCTTTACATTCCACCTGGATGTATGAAAATCAAACATTATCACTCGTTTGTACTTTTCTTAATTTAAATCGTTAAGATATATTTCAAAAATAAGTATTCGCTTAAATTAAGTGTTTTACGGCACAGCAGATTATAGTTAAAGTATTGATAATAATTCGAGGTTCTTATAAAGCGCTTTAATACACTCTAGTTCGTAGTTCGTCTCAAAGCGGTTCACAAATTATTATTCGTGGTTATAGGGCCTTTTCAACCAGCCAATATCTTTCTTAATTCCTTAGGGAGTATACAGCCGAAGCTGCCATTTCGGCGCTTACAGCTAGCATTCAACATTTCCAGCAGTGCCCAACCACGTACTCATTTACAGCCTAGTATACTCGAACAAGCGGAGTAAAGTATCTGGTTCAAAGATACAATACAGTGCCGTTACGTGGCGTAAACCCGCAGCCCTTGGGTCGCGAGCCCAGTGTCCTACCACTAGACAACCGTGCCACCTTAATGTATAGGTTGAACAGTATAGAGAAAACATACATACATTGTCCCAGACAAACAACGTATGAGTTGACATACTACGAGAGTAATGGTAGCGTTGAGATACTGCTGATGATTTAGAGCTATGACGTGGATTCGGTAAGGCATTAACTTACTGAAACAATGGATTTACCATCCTCCCTTTCAGACCACAGAATCTTTGGATTTGAGTTTGATTTGGTGAGACAGTAAGGATTTGCACAAAGAAAAATGTTCGTGTCTATGCTGTAATTAAATTTTGACCAAAGCTCTCGCTAGACTAACACTGGGAAATTATTAGGTTAAGTGATTACTGCGGAAGTTTACGGTGTCACACCTTTTGTGATGCTCTCTTTCCATAGTTCCGTTTCCGGTTGTTGTTAAGTATAAAATTTCAGCTTTGATGTTGTCTCTGACATGAGAAATGTGGGATATTTTGTTTCTATTTTGTATATATACAGTTTAAACCAGAAATTTGCCTCTGTGTGCTGCCAAAGTGATATGTTTTGTGTGTGTGATATGGACTACGATATTGAAGTGTGTTTCTGTATCTTGACTACGCAATGAACAGCTTGTTTTTCTGTTAAAATTCTGATATATTACAATGACTATCATGACATTGAGTAAGTAGCTTACAATAAATTATTGCTGATAAGAATGTGCTATCTTTGCTAAACTTATCGAAATATTCGCATATAAATAATTGCTAACCTAAATAATTTCACAGAGTGCTTCTTTCGCCTCGATACATATGGAACCAATTGACGGTCTAGAAATTTTCGGTAACACCGTGAAAAAGTTTACAATTGTAAATTTATATGAGTAAATCAGCAAATTCAAAGGTTTATATTAAACTTTATCATAATAGCGTAGAAAGAACAAACAAATGGACAGCCGCGAAAAACTGTACACAAGGAAATTTAGCCAAAGTATAATTTCCGCCTCTTCCGCTGATTTGTCACGACAGCACATACCAGTATAAAGTATACCCTATATAGTAAAGATATGTGAAGGGCAAAATTAACACTTGGCAAACATGGATTTGTTTGTGACGGGCGAGTTTTCAACTAGGCGAACGTTACCCGGCATTCGGTATGAGATGTTCGTTGTTATAAGAATCAGAGTTTCGGACACAGAAGTCTGGAATCGTATACCATGAAAGTGGTTTAGTAGCATTTTGTAGGGTTTATTTATGAATATGATTTCCATGGTCCTAAATAAGTTTACCGCAGTTTGGAAAATAAATGTAGCTGAGCCCCGAATCTTTGTCTGCAGTTGTTTTGAAGATAACTGTATCTAAAATAATTCTATTTAAGATAATTCAATTTAAGATAATACGATTTAACTTCAGTTGATATATCTTAAGGCTAAGGAATACCCAACCACGAAATGTACCTCCTTTTGAAAGAGTTCCATGGAGAATATCAACATACTACGAAGTACATTTAACCTGGTTTATTATTGATGTCATAATTGGAAGGTTCACAAATGAACTCTTGTAGTTATGAAATATTAAATGATTCGTGCTGAGGGAATTAACTCCAGGATAAGTCACAGATATAATCTGCAGGTAGACTTTAGTCTGATGTATTGGAAGGTACGTTACAAAGATCGTACAAGATATACGATATCGTTGGTTTTAACATGCCATAAAATGTATACCCTTCTCTGTCGTTGGGTAACGTTCCGATTCAATACATCAATAATTTACATGTACTAATTGAACCTTGTCAAAGTAAAACCATGTCAAAAGGAAATTCTCATTACCAATAAATATGACAGATCTAATTAATAGATTATTTATTGTGTCATGGTGTTTGAAGTTCAATCTTTTTTTTAAATCGATAACTATAATCTTACTTCGGTGTTGCGTGGCCACTTTGTGAACCACTTTCCAAATGAATATTACAATCGTGGAGAATTGTGACCAGTGGATAAGTAATTGAAATGTTCGAGTATGCGACCATTCTATTCTTTTCTGTGTGAGACGTGACAGCCCACTTCAAAAAACACACTGAATACATCTAGCTTTGAATCAATCATTCAAGTGATTACGATTGTCAGAGTGCTGTTCTGTCAATATAGCTTTCTTGTCGATACGCGCAGTAAACACAGTACTTTTCAGAAAACATGTCTAATTCGATTGTTGTTGACAACATATTTTGGTTATTACTTAAAGGAAAGGAGCTTCATGGTAGGTATTGAATATATGGAATTTGCTTCATCTTCGAATAGAAAATGTACGTCTTTTACGCAATGACTTGAGAAAAACACTTTTTGCTCAAAAACTACTTTCCTGTAGGCTCTATGCGTCATTACTGCGATAGTCAAATCATACCACAGTTCCTAACACGAGTGTGCGAGGAGTCCGGTAGAGACTCACGGAAGGCCAAGATTGCTAAAAAACAAGGATTCTCTTTCATAGAATTTACATGACGCATTTTTACATTACAAGCTTGACATCATTTTTCGGAGAGTACGCATAAATAGTTCAATTTTTACTTTACAACATATGCATATAATTCACTGAAGACATCAGAATCTACTATTGTGAGCGTCACGCGTATGTTGAATTGTATGTATACCGTCACAATTTTACAAAACAGAAAAGCATAACACGTACAACCTATAAGTGTTTTAGGAGCTCCTAATCTCTAATGCTATGTTTCATCATACAACTTTTTGAACAATTTGGTGGTTCATTTTTATTCTTTTGATCAATTAGAACATTTTTAGTCTTACATGCGTTTGGACGCATGTATACGCATGTAAGACTCAATAATGGTCCTATGGACGAAAAGGTCATTTGGTTCAATTAATTTCTTGTCTTGCTTGACTTTCTCCAGTGATTACTATTTTGGTAAATAGATTTGTCTTTACTTGGTGTCCCAGGGATTATGTCGTGTTGTTTTGACTAGTTTTACTGCAAGCTATTTTTATAGTACATAATATAATTAATGAAAGCAATCATAAAAGTTGGTTTTTCTGTCCAATACGGTATAACCGTGTAATTGTGTTTGTTTATTGAATAAAACACTCAATTTAACACTAACAGGATATGTGTTTGTGTTCCGTCTTACAACAAACATAAAGACTGATTAGTTAATCATGCAGTTTATCAGGTACTTTAGGCTAGTACCATTACGACAGTTAAGCTAATGTTAATTAGTATATATGTGTGTGTTCTATTGCAAAACAAGAACAGGCATACCTGTCCATATAGACGACAGCTCGTGCTTCGCAATTACCAAGTTCCTATAGATTTTAACCGCTACCACTATGAGAGTCAACAGATGATTTAAGGTATATGTGTTGTATACCATAATTTGGTTTGGTTTGTTTGTGCTTTACGTTCTATTAACAGCTATGGTTATTTAAGGTTGTGCCAGGTTTTGTGGTGGAGGAAAGCCGGAGTTCCCGGAGAAAAACCACCGACCAATGGCCAGTGCCTGTGTGCAGACTGCCCCACGTAGGTCTCGAACCCGCGACCCAGTGGGGGAGGGCTAGTAGTGGCAGAATGTCAGACGTCTTAACCACTTGGCCACCGCGGCCCCGTAGAATACCACAAACAGTGGACAGATATATTTGTGCAAGGACAGTAAGAAATCACTGACCACATTAAGCTGCCTGTTACTTTAAATTCCTACCAATTCGACAGTAAAAGAAATGGCGTATAATGTTTCATCCTATTGATAAGGGACACTGGGATATGTGTG